>JAPXFY010001359.1:5000-37351 GCA_030674185.1 Monoplex corrugatus | reverse complement strand
TGGATGGAGTGTGTAGGCCCTATATGAAATTGTTTACGTGGAATGGAACGCCCTTCAAAAAACGCCAAACTTAACTTCAAACGCCTGGTCATGGTACCCGTGCTTTCAGGTCTCCAGCAGATGATGAACAGATCAGCACTTGTATACTTTTTTACGTCTCGTCAGAGACAGCGAGAGAGAGAGAGAGAGAGAGACAGAGAGACAGAGAGACAGATAGAGACAGACAGACAGAAGGACGGACGGACGGACAGACAGACAGATAGACAGACGGACAGACGGACAGACAGGGAGACAGACAGAGACAGAGAGAGATAGAGACAGACAGACAGACGGACAGATGGACAGACAGACAAACAGACAGACAGACAGACGGACGGACAGACAGGGAGACAGACAGAGACAGAGAGAGATAGAGACAGACAGACAAGACGGACGGACGGACGGACAGACAGACGGGACAGACAGACAAACAGACAGACAGACGGACGGACACAGACAGACAGACAGACGGACGGATGGACGGACGGACAGACAGGGAGACAGACAGAGAGAGACAGAGACAGACAGACAGACGGACAGACAGACAGACAAACAGACAGACAGACTGACGGACGGACAGACAGGGAGACAGAGACAGAGAGAGATAGAGACAGAGAGAGAATGCTCAGCCCGTATCGGAGACGGGCTTTAACAAAGTCTAAGGAAACAAAAGTCTTAAACGACCAAACACAGAAGGTATTTAAGAAAACAGTAGGACTATATTTCAACTGCGTCATTTTTTCAATGATGCCAGCGGTTCTTGAATAACAAAATTTTAAAAAAGGCATGGTCACAACCACCGTGGTGCAATGGTCTGCACCAAGGATTAACGACTGGAAGGTTATGGGTTCGAATTCCATCAGCCTTGTCAAAACCATGGCGGGGTGCCGGGACCCAACCGGCATCTACCCAGAGGCTCGTGTTCTAGGGGTGCAATATAAGGATGTGGAACCTCACAGTCGAGTCTCGTCCACTTCACTGATGCATCACTGACGACGTTGCTCAAATATCTTGACCATCAGCACTGGTTCTGTATCTCTCGGGCCTGGTTGAAGTAAGCATACAGTAGAAGCCTTGTCACGCAGTGTCAATCCAGCACGGTGTCTGATGGCTCAAGGAAACACAAAAACATCCAGCATACGATTTTAGGTAATTTAAGCCCGTTTTTTGTATATGTTTTAGTGTCGTTAGTTGTTTAAAGTTGTGTTCATGTATGTTTTTAAATCCCCTGTGTGATAAATTGGACGGAATGGTCAGCGCCAGGGGCATTTCCTCATATTACGCGTGCAAATGCATTAATATGTGTAATTTTTTTTAATTTTTTTTAAATCCCTTGTTGAAATAGTAGGCCTATGTTTTGAAACTCATTCTTCCGCATACACTGTATTGGAAGAACTCTTGTAGCTTTGGGTTCTGCTTTCACCAGTCCTTCTGTTCTTTAACCTTTTGACTTCCGCACCCTATCCACTAACTGGACAAACTTAACCCTTTAACTCCCACACCATATCCACCAACTGGACAAACTTAACTCTTTGACTCCCACACCCTGTCCACCAACTGCAAAAAACATAATCCTTTGACTCCCTCACCCTATCCACCAGCTTCCTGCGGGAAGGTAAAGTTTTTGCTTTGCAAACAGGGTTGGCAAAGCAGGATGCTGGTGGATAGGGTGCGGGAGTCAAAGGGTTAAAATTAACTCTTTGACTCCCGCACCGTATCCACCAACTGCAAACGCTTAACCCTTTGACTTCTTTTGGCTTCCCCAGGAAGCTTCCTGAGGAAGCTGGTGGATAGTGTGAGGAAGTCAAAGGGTTACGTTTTTGCTTTGCTAGCATAGCTGACAATGCAGTTTGCTGGTGGACAGGGTGCGGGAGTCAAAGGGTTATAATTAATAGCAGCTGCTCTGCGCTTTGGAAATGTATGTGACTTTACCCTGTGTGCACGGCCGTCGCCAGCAAGCTCTGTTGCGGACAGTGTCTTACAAGCTCGTGGTGTTGATGACGATGGCCTTCAAGAGTCACCGTCATCATCATGTGCCCTACCACATGGCGTTGGCGATCATGGCCCTCCATATGCATCTATCCCTTGTTGCCGCAAGCACATCTTCCACCTCTCTGTCCTCAGCCACTCTGCAAGTCCGTCCAATATTTTTCCCTGGGTCTACCTGTGCTCTCTTTCCCTCCAGCTTTCCTGTTGTGACCAGGTGCTCTAATTCCTCTTTCCTCATAAAATGGCCTATAAATGTTGCCTGTCTGTTCCTAATATTCCTTATCAATGATTTTCTTTGTGTCAGAGTATCCTTGTATAACTGTAGTGGTCTTCCCTGGTCACGGTGTTCTTGCCTCAGCTCTCCATACAGGATCATCTTCGGGACGTGGCTATCTTCCATATGGACAACGTGCCTGTACTGGCACTTGATGAACATGTTCAATTCAGTTTCAGTTTCTCAAGTTGACGTCTCCGCGCTCGGAATGAATTCCATACGCACTAATATCACAGGTATGCTCTCTATAATTTTCCATTGCTTTTATTCTTTCTCCCCATTTTAGCCGTGTGCGTGTGTGTGTGTGTGTGTGTGTGTGTGTGTGTGTGTGTGTGTGTGTGTGTGTGTGTGTGTGTGTGTGTGTGTGTGTGTGTGTGTGTGTGTGCGTGCGTGCGTGCGTGCGTGTGTGTCTGTTTTAGCGCTTAGATTTGATTTTATCAAGATTTTGCGCTATACAAATAAAATATTGTAAATTGTAATTGTAAAAGGTAGGCCCCTACCATGTGACGGAGAAGATCCAGAATGATCACGGCACAAGCCTTAAGCCTGCACATACACCCACGAGCTGGCCAGGCCCTGAGGTCCTACCTAGATAGTTCCATAACCCTGGGGTCGTAGGGGAGTGAGGTGGTAGAGACCTCAACTTTTCTCGGGCCCAGCATTATGAGGGCGGTGCCCATCTCCTCTCCCTCGATTCATATTCATATTCATTTCTTGTAACCAAGACTTCAGTAAGGCGAGAAGGCTAATCGGTCTTCAAGGGGAGGGACCTGCAAAATCAACTTATCTCTGCAATGTTTTATTACCAAGGCAGACGGGCAATGCCTCACTCTTCACGATTTTCAACTGCCGTGGGATGTTTATCGTGTTCAGCCGGAAGGCACAGGGGTCCGACTCGTTTTTCGTCCCCTTCAGAAGGACTAGACGCTCAGTTCGATTTTCCGGTCAAACTGAGGAGAAAAGTCGAAGCCTATACGGGGAGCGAACCTGGAACCTCGAGTTTAGTTACTGGCAGGCGAACGTCTGAACCATTCTGCCACTCTTCTCCGTTACAATGCTTGTTCTTCAAAATTTGCAAGTTGGGCATTCGATCTTGCCACGTGACGTTGCAGATCTTGTGCACTACAGCTATTGGTGGAACTGTTCCAGCAGTTGAATATGTCGTCGGCACTTAGTCCAGATCTGGTAGCATTACAACAACAGTGGGAGCTTCAGTCTTCGAACACAGACGATAATGGGACGAACTATCAACAAAAACTCAAGTTTCTTTTTTAGTCCTTTTCCCCAACTGGACGAAGCAGCAGGGAAGGTTTAGTTAATCTTTTTCTCCAATTTATTTTATTTGGTGTATATTCGTTTGTGATCTTACGTTTACGCTTGACAAAGGCCTGTTGGCCGAAAATTTGCGTTTGTCTTGTCTGGTTGTATTAAATACGCTTCTGATTGTATTTGTGTGTGTGTGTGTGTGTGTGTGTGTGTGTGTGTGTGTGTGTGTGTGTGTGTGTGTGTGTGTGTGTGTGTGTGTGTGTGTGTGTTATTTTTTTCTGGTTCCTGTTTGTTTAAACGCAGGCAGTCACACTTGGTTTCGATTTCAAGTTTCTTTGTTTTTGTTCTAGTCTTGTTTCGTTCGCCATCTAAGGTCAGGCTGCACCTGGTGATGAGCATGAGACTTGTTTTTCCAATTCCTTCCGGATACCTTGGAGCGTGGTGGTCAGAGGAGTTGTAGTCGGCCATGTCTGTTGTTATTCCGTTTGATACAGGCGACATCACCGCAATACACATTATGTGTTCAGCCCGGTTCTCTTGGCCGTGGTGACAGGTTAATAAAGTCGTCAGTTTGAACTTGCGGTGAGCTGTTTTGTTTGTGACTGGCAGAATGGTTCAGACGTTCGCCTGCTAATAACTAAACACGAGGTTCCAGGGTTCGCTCCCCACAGAGGCCTCGACTTTTCTCCTCAGTTTGACCGAAAAATTGAACTGATTGTCTAGTCTTCGGAAGAGGACGAAAAACATGTCAGACCTGTGTGCCTTCTGGCTGCACACGTTAAAGATCCCACGACAGTTAAAACTCGTGAAGAGCAGGGCATTGCCCAGCTGCCTTCGTAAAAACCATTGGAGAGATAGGTTGATTTCCCACGTTCCATCCCTTGAAGACCAATTAGCCTTCTTGCCTTTCTAAAGTCTTGGTTTAAAAACATGTGAATATGAACATGAATTTCAAGCGAGGGAGAGGGGATGGGCGCCGCCCTCGTGGGGCTGGCCCCGGGAAAAGTTGAGGTCTCTGCCACTTCACTCCTCTACGACCCCAGGGTTATGGAACTATCTAGACAGGACATTAGGACCTGGCCAGCTGATAGGTTTATGTGCAGGCTTGAGGCTTGTGCCGTGATCAATCTGGATCTTGTCCATCACATGGCACCTGTGACGTAAGTGCATATGGAATTCATTCCGAGCGCGGAGACGTCATCTTAGAGAAATTAAAACTGAAATTGAAAAATTGTTTGTGACACTTTCTGCGTTCCAGTACATGAGTATGAAAGGTCTTTTCTGGATGGAACATTTATGTTAACTTTCCCTGTGTAGACTTCTCTCTCTCTCTCTCTCTCTCTCTCTCTCTCTCTCTCTCTCTCTCTCTCTCTCTCTCTCTCTCTCTCTCTCTCTCTCTCTCTCACATCGTCTCTTCTCCTGCGGGAAGAGTAAGTACATAAATCACTTTAATACCACACATGTTATTTCGCGTATTTGTTGTCCCATCTGGGCAGACAGTCGAACCGTTCTGGCTGCTGAAACTCCCCGTCACGCGTGCTGAGGTCTTGATGGTGCTGATGTTCTTGGTGGTGTCCACGTTTGTAAAAGAGAGACTGTGAAACAAATTAAGAAATCGTTCATAAACTGACATGAAAAGACGGTACAACTCGTAAAGTAAAATAAGTAGGGTTAATGCTCAGGTTTGTCGCTTGGTACATGTCCCCATTCACAAACTGACATGAAAAAAACAACAACAACAAACCAAACAAAAAAAACCGATACAGCTCGTAAAGTGAAATAAGTAGGGTTAATGCACAGGTTTGTCACTTAGTAGGCCTACATGTCCTCATTCACAAACTGACATGAAAAAAACGATACAACTCGTAAAGTAAAATAATATTTGTGAGCTAAAGTAGTAGTACGTACGGAAATTTCTGAGTGTGGAGACGTTCTCTTCAGAAAACTGAAACTGAAACAAGAGATCTTTAACTTTAAAACAGTTACTTCAATAAACCTGATCCCAGGAACATAAAAGAGTACTACTATTATATTTACCTTTGAAAACATCAAGCAAGCTTTGACTTAGAAAACGGTTACATAAATAAATCTGATCCCAGAAACATTACAATTATTAATATTTACCCTTAGAAAACATCAAAACAACGTTAAAAGAATCCGTAAGTCGACATGGTGTCTGGTGGCTTATGGAAACGTGAAAGCATACCAGTCGCCGTACTGTAGTAGTAAGTGCAACGGACTACCGACTGGAAGATTGTTGGTTCGAATCCCCATCAGCCCCTTTAAAAATCATTATGGGATTTTTTGGCTCTAACCAGCTCTTACCCAGAGTCGGGCGTGCTATGGACTCATTGGTAAGACTGGTTCCACACATTCGTGCCTCATCCACTTCACGGATGCGTCATTGAGGATTTTGCTCAAATCTTCTGACCAGCACCGCAGGTGTCTGTATCTCTCGGGCCTGGTTGGCGCCAGGATATTTTTTGATAGTAAGCGTAAAGTACAGCCCTGTCACAAAGTCTCAATCCTAGATGGAACTCCACAGCATATGATTATCATCCTCATCGATGTCATCATCATTACATTGTAAAAACTGTGCCAGCTTCTGCAGCCATTAAGATGGCGTAGAAAATGGGATGAAAAAATAAAGTGAGCATAAAGGTAACCTCCCTCAGTGCAATGATTAAAAACAAACAAACAAAAAACCATGAAAACATTCATTAAACTCGCTCACCGAAGACGGAGTATGCAGACTGCGCAGTAACATACTGCCTGCACAGTGTGGACATAATAAAACAACTTGAATATGCACAGCATTCGAGAAAGAAAAAAAAAGCTGACCAGGACGTATGAAACAAACAAACGAACCAACAAAGAAAACAACACTACAACCCATCTAAAATTTGACAGCCAGACATAACATCTACACAGAACAACTGTTGAAACTTACATCATGTTGATCAGTAATGAAGATGATCGTCCGCTGTGAATCTTCAGGATGGTCCTCACCCTTCGTCTGAGACCGTTCTGAAAAGGTGGAAACCTGCTGTTATCCAGCTGTACGGTTCTTCAGTCTGAGCTGTGGACACGTCCTGTGTGTTGTTTGAAGAACATATCTGACGATAAGCTGCTGACCTGTTTATTTCAACAGACACAAGCTATGATATAGTCAAGTTGCATGCAAAACATAAAATGGTGCGAAACAGTCAGCGCACATGGACAGACATGACATACGCATTCATTTTAAGGTCCACAACCTCTCGCTGGGTCGGTCAGGGAGTCTGACAAGTAACGTGGTGGTAGATTTGGGTGGAGCGTGTATGTGAAATTGTTTACGTGGAATGGAACGCCCTTCAAAAAACTCCAAACTTAACTTCAAACGCCTGGTCATGGTACCCGCGCTTCAGGTCTCCAGCAGATGATGAACAGATCAGCACTTGTATACTTTTTTTACGTCTCGTCAGAGACAGAGAGAGAGACAGACAGACAGACAGACAGACAGACAGACTGACAGATGGATGGACAGGCAGACAAACAGACGGACGGACGGACAGACAGGGAAACAGACAGAGACAGAGACAGAAACAGACAGACAGAGACAGACAGACAGACAGACGGACAGATAGACAGACGGACAGACAGACAGACAAACAGACAGACAGACTGACGGACGGACAGACAGGGAGACAGAGACAGAGAGAGACAGAGACAGAGAGAGAATGCTCAGCCCGTATCGGAGACGGGCTTTAACAAAGTCTAAGGAAACAAGTCTTAAATTAAACGACCAAACACAGAAGAGATTTAAGAAAACAGTAGGACTATATTTCAACTGCGTACTTTTTTCAATGATGCCAGCGGTTCTTGAATAAAAAAAATTAAAAAAAGGCATGGTCACAACCACCGTGGTGCAATGGTCTGCACCAAGGATTAACGACTGGAAGGTTATGGGCTCGAATTCCATCAGCCTTGTCAAAACCATGGCGGGGTGTCGGGACCCAACCGGCATCTACCCAGAGGCTCGTGTTCTAGGGGTGCAATATAAGAAGGATGTGGAACCTCACAGTCAAGTCTCGTCCACTTCACGGATGCATCACTGACGACGTTGCTCAAATATCTTGACCATCAGCACTGGTTCTGTATCTCTCGGGCCTGGTTGAAGTAAGCATACAGTAGAAGCCTTGTCACGCAGTGTCAATCCAGCACGGTGTCTGATGGCTCAAGGAAACACAAAAACATCCAGCATACGATTTTAGGTAATTTAAGCCCGTTTTTTGTATATGTTTTAGTGTCGTTAGTTGTTTAAAGTTGTGTTCATGTATATTTTTAAATCCCCTGTGTGATAAATTGGACGGAACGGTCAGCTCCTGGGTCCACTTGTGCTCTCTTTCCCTCCAGCTTTCCTGTTGTGACCAGGTGCTCTAATTCCCCTTTCCTCATAAAATGGCCTATAAATGTTGCCTGTCTGTTCCTATTTTCCTTGTGTCTATGCACTGGGCTGAAATAAAATCTTGTTATCTTGTTATCTTGTTATTTCCTCATATTCGTGTGCAAATGCATTAATATGTGTAATTTTCTTCTTCTTTTTTGTTTAATCCTTTGTTGAAATAGTAGGCCTATGTTTTGAAACTCATTCTTCCGCATACACTGTATTGGAAGAACTCTTGTAGCTTTGGGTTCTGCTTTCACCAGTCCTTCTGTTCTTTAACCTTTTGACTTCCGCACCCTATCCACCAACTGGACAAACTTAACCCTTTAACTCTCACACCATATCCACCAAATGCAAAAACTTAACTCTTTGACTCCCACACCCTGTCCACCAACTGCAAAAAACATAATCCTTTGACTCTCTCACCCTATCCACCAGCTTCCTGCGGGAAGGTAAAGTTTTTGCTTTGCAAGCAGGGTTGGCAAAGCAGGATGCTGGTGGATAGGGTGCGGGAGTCAAAGGGTTAAAATTAACTCTTTGACTCCCGCACCGTATCCACCAACTGCAAACGCTTAACCCTTTGACTTCTTTTGGCTTCCCCAGGAAGCTTCCTGAGGAAGCTGGTGGATAGTGTGAGGAAGTCAAAGGGATACGTTTTTTCTTTGTAGCATAGCTGACAATGCAGTTTGCTGGTGGACAGGGTGCGGGAGTCAAAGAGTTGTAATCAATAGCAGCTGCTCTGCGCTTTGGAAATGTATGTGACTTTACCCTGTGTGCACGGCCGTCGCCAGCAAGCTCTGTTGCGGACAGTATCTTCCCAGTTGGTGGTGTTGATGAGGCTGGCCTTCAGAGTCACCGTCATCATCATGTGCCCTGCCACATGGCGTTGGCGATCATGGCCCTCCATATCCATCTATCCCTCCATATGCATCTGTCCTCAGCCACTCTGCAAGTCCATCCAATATTTTTCCCTGGGTCCACTTGTGCTCTCTTTCCCTCCAGCTTTCCTGTTGTGACCAGGTGCTCTAATTCCCCTTTCCTCATAAAATGGCCTATAAATGTTGCCTGTCTGTTCCTAATCTTCCTTATCAATGATTTTCTTTGTGTCAGAGTATCCTTGTATAACTGTAGTGGTCTTCCCTGGTCACGGTGTTCTTGCCTCAGCTCACCATACAGGATCATCTTCGGGACGTGGCTATCTTCCATATGGACAACGTGCCTGTACTGGCACTTGATGAACATATTCAATTCACTTTCAGTTTCTCAAGTTGACGTCTCCGCGCTCGGAATGAATTCCATACGCACTACTATCACAGGTATGCTCTCTATAATTTTCCATTGCTTTTATTCTTTCTCCCCATTTTAGCCGTGTGCGCGCGCGCGTGTGTGTGTGTGTGTGTGTGTGTGTGTGTGCGTGCGTGCGTGCGTGTGTGTCTGTTTTAGCGCTTAGATTTGATTTTATCAAGATTTTGCGCTATACAAATAAAATATTGTAAATTGTAATTGTAAAAGGTACCATGTGACGGAGAAGATCCAGAATGATCACGGCACAAGCCTTAAGCCTGCACATACACCCACGAGCTGGCCAGGCCCTGAGGTCCTACCTAGATAGTTCCATAACCCTGGGGTCGTAGAGGAGTGAGGTGGTAGAGACCTCAACTTTTCTCGGGGCCAGCATTATGAGGGCGGTGCCCATCCCCTCTCCCTCGATTCATATTCATATTCATTTCTTGTAACCAAGACTTCAGTAAGGCGAGAAGGCTTATCGGTCTTCAAGGGGAGGGACCTGCAAAATCAACTTATCTCTGCAATGTTTTATTACCAAGGCAGACGGACAATGCCTCACTCTTCACGATTTTCAACTGCCGTGGGATGTTTATCGTGTTCAGCCGGAAGGCACACGGGTCCGACTCGTTTTTCGTCCACTTCAGAAAAGGACTAGACGCTCAGTTCGATTTTCCGGTCAAACTGAGGAGAAAAGTCGAAGCCTCTACGGGGAACGAACCTGGAACCTCGAGTTTTGTTACTGGCAGGCGAACGTCTGAACCATTCTGCCACTCTTCTCCGTTACAATGCTTGTTCAGCCATACTAGTTCTTCAAAATTTGCAAGTTGGCCATTCCATCTTGCCACGTGACGTTGCAGATCTTGTGCACTACAGCTGTTGGTGGAACTGTTCCAGCAGTTGAATATGTCGTCGGCACTTTGTCCAGGTCTGGTAGCATTACAACAACAGTGGGAGCTTCAGTCTTTGAACGCAGACGATAATGGGACGAACTATCAACAAAAACTCAAGTTTCTTTTTTAGTCCTTTTCCCCAACTGGACGAAGCAGCAGGGAAGGTTTAGTTAATCTTTTTCTCCAATTTTTTTATTTGGTGTATATTCGTTTGTGATCTTACGTTTACGCTTGACAAAGGCCTGTTGGCCGAAAATTTGCGTTTTTCTTGTCTGGTTGTATTAAATACGCTTCTGATTGTATTTGTGTGTGTGTGTGTGTGTGTGTGTGTGTGTGTGTGTGTGTGTGTGTGTGTGTGTGTGTGTGTGTGTGTGTGTGTTATTTTTTTCTGGTTCCTGTTTGTTTAAACGCAGGCAGTCACACTTGGTTTGGATTTCAAGTTTCTTTGTTTTTGTTCTAGTCTTGTTTCGTTCGCCATCTAAGGTCAGGCTGCACCTGGTGATGAGAATGAGACTTGTTTTTCCAATTCTTTCCGGATGCCTTGGAGCGTGGTGGTCAGAGGAGTTGTAGTCGGCCATGTCTGTCGGAATTCGGCTTGATACAGGCGACATCACTGCAATATACATGTGTTCAGCCCGGTCCTCTTGGCCGTGGTGACAGGTTAATACAGTCGTCAGTTTGAACTTGCGGTGAGCTGTTTTGTTTGTGACTGGCAGAATGGTTCAGACGTTCGCCTGCCAATAACTACATGTACATAAAGTACATGAGTATGAAAAGTCAGTACTGGATGGAACATTTATGTGAACTTTCCCTGTGAAGGCTCTCTCTCTCTCTCTCTCTCTCTCTCTCTCTCTCTCTCTCTCTCTCACATCCTCTCTTCTCCTGCGGGAACAGTATGTACATAAATCACTTTAATACCACACGATGTTCCAGGGTTCGCTCCCCGTAGAGCCCTGGACTTTTCTCCTCAGTTTGACCGAAAAATTGAACTGAACGTCTTGTCTTCGGAAGAGAACGAAAAACGTGTCAGACCTGTGTGCCTTCTGGCTGCGCACGTTAAAGATCCCACGACAGTTAAAACTCGTGAAGAGCAGGGCATTGCCCAGCTGCCTTCGCAAAAACCATTGGAGAGATAGGTTGATTTCCCACGTTCCATCCCTTGAAGACCAATTAGCCTTCTTGCCTTTCTAAAGTCTTGGTTTAAAAACATGTGAATATGAACATGAATTTCAAGCGAGGAAGAGGGGATGGGCGCCGCCCTCGTGGTGCTGTCCCCGGGAAAAGTTGAGGTCTCTGCCACTTCCTCCCCTACGACCCCAGGGTTATGGAACTATCTAGGTAGGACCTCAGAACCTAGCCAGCTCGTGGGTTTATGTGCAGGCTTAAGGCTTGTGCCGTAATCATTCTGGATCTTCTCCATCACATGGCGCCTGTGACGTAAGTGCATATGGAATTCATTCCGAGCGCGGAGACGTCATCTTGAGAAATTAAAACTGAAATTGAAAAATTGTTTGTGACACTTTCTGCGTTCCAGTACCTCACCTGTCTCACCTGTCGGCGTCACCGGGAACAGTGTTGGCCGCTGCACATGATGTTCTCACAAGTTGCCTCCAGCACTCTCGATCTTCGCTAAGTCTGACCACCTCCTGGAGTTTCTTGCCACTGATGTTTGTGATGTTTCTAGCAAGTGATGCAGGTGGCCGTCCTCTGTTTCTCTTTCCTTCCACTTTACCTTGGAGGACAGTGGACATCAAGTCTGTTCTCTCATTACGGATTGCGTGTCCAACATATTTCAGTTTCCTCCGTTGTATGAGTACTAGAAGCTTGCGTGTAGTACCCAACTCATTCAGTATGCTTTCATTTGAGCGCCTATCCGTCCATTTGACCCTCAGCAGTCTTCGGTAAAACCACAGCGTTCCAGTACATGAGTATGAAAAGTCAGTACTGGATGGAACATTTATGTGAACTTTCCCTGTGAAGGCTCTCTCTCTCTCTCTCTCTCTCTCTCTCTCTCTCTCTCTCTCTCTCTCTCTCTCTCTCTCTCTCTCTCTCTCTCTCTCACATCCTCTCTTCTCCTGCGGGAACAGTATGTACATAAATCACTTTAATACCACACATGTTATTTCGCGTGTTTGTTGTCCCATCTGGGCAGATAGTCGAACTGTTCTGGCTGCTGAAACTCCCCGTCATGCGTGCTGAGGCCTTGATGGTGCTGATGTTCTTGGTGGTGTCCACGTTTGTAAAAGAGAGACTGTGAAACAAATTAAGAAATCGTTCATAAACTGACATGAAAAGACGGTACAACTCGTAAAGTAAAATAAGTAGGGTTAATGCTCAGGTTTGTCGCTTGGTACATGTCCCCATTCACAAACTGACATGAAAAAAACAACAACAACAAACCAAACAAAAAAAAACCGATACAGCTCGTAAAGTGAAATAAGTAGGATTAATGCACAGGCTTGTCACTTAGTACATGTCCTCATTCACAAACTGACATGAAAAATAACGATACAACTCGTAAAGTAAAATAATATTTGTGAGCTAAAGTAGTAGTACGTACGGAAATTTCTGATTGTGGAGACGTTCTCTTCAGAAAACTGAAACTGAAACAAGAGATCTTTAACTTTTGAAAAAGTTACTTAAATTAACCTGATCCCAGGAACATAAATAAAAGTACTACTATTATGTTTACTTTGAAAACATCAAGCAAGCTTTGACTAAGAAAAGAGTTACTTAAATAAATCTGATCCAAGAAACATTACAACTATTATATTTACCGTTGAAAACATCAAAACAAGGTTAAAAGAACCCCTAAGTCGACATGGTGTCTGATGGCTTATGGAAACATGAAAACATACCAGTCGCCGTACTGTAGTAGTGAGTGCAACGGACTACCGACTGGAAGGTTGTTGGTTCGAATCCCATCAGCCCCTTTAAAAATCATTATGGGATTTTTTGGCTCTAACCAGCTCTTACCCAGAGTCGGGCGTGCTATGGACTCATTGGGAAGAATGATACCACACATTCGTGCCTCATCCACTTCACGGATGCGTCATTGAGGGTTTTGCTCAAATCTTCTGACCAGCACCGCAGGTGTCTGTATCTCTAGGGCCTGATTGGCGTCAGGATATTTTTTGATAGTAAGCGTAAAGTACAGCCCTGTCACAAAGTCTCAATCCTAGATGGAACTCCACAGCATATGATTATCATCCTCATCGATGTCATCATCATTACATTGTAAAAACTGTGCCAGCTTCTGCAGCCATTAAGATGGCGTAGAAAATGGGATGAAAAAATAAAAGTGAGCATAAAGGTAACCTCCCTCAGTGCAATGATTAAAAACAAACAAACAAACAAACAAAAAACCATGAAAACATTCATTAAACTCGCTCACTGAAGACGGAGTATGCAGACTGCGCAGTAACATACTGCCTGCACAGTGTGGACATAATAAAACAGCATTCGAAAAAGAAAAAAAGCTGACCAGGACGTACGAAACAAACAAACAAACCAACAAAGAAAACAACACTACAACCCATTTAAAATTTGACAGCCAGACATAACATCTACACAGAACAACTGTAGAAACTTATATCATGTTGATCAGTAATGAGGATGATCGTCCGCCGTGAATCTTCAGGATGGTCCTCACCCTTCGTCTGAGACCGTTCTGAAAAGGTGGACACCTGCTGCCGTCCAGCTGTACGATTCTTCAGTCTGAGCTGTGGACACGTCCTGTGTGTTGTTTGAAGAACATATCCGACGATAAGCTGCTGACCTGTTTATTTCAACAGACACAAGCTGTGATAAAGTCAAGTTGCATGCAAAATATAAATCGGTACGAAACAGTAGGCGTACATGGACAGATATGACATACGTATGCATTTTTAAGGTCCACAACCTCTCTCTGTCTGTCTGTCTGTCTGTCTGTCTGTCTGTCTCTGTGTGTGTGTGTGTGTGTGTGTGTGTGTGTGTGTGTGTGTGTGTGTGTGTGTGTGTGTGTGTAATGTGTCTGAATGTGTGTGCGTGCGTGTGTGCGTGCATGTTGGGGTGTGCGTGCGTGCATGTTGGGGTGTGCGTGCGTGCGTGCGTGCGTGCGTGTGTGTGTGTGTGTGTGTGTCTGTGTGTGTGCGCGTGTAGGTGTGTGTGTGTGCGTGTGCGTGCGCGTGCGTTCGTGCGTTCGTGTGTGTGTGTGTGTGTGTTATGAGTTGTGTTCTGGTAAAATGTATCTTTGAATTTTAGAGCATGCTGGAATCAGAAAATACAACACTAATAATCATAACATCAGAACGCGTATCTGATATTATAACAGAACAAGACATGACAAGAAATTTGGCCACCAGGCCTTTTTCAAGCATATACGTACACAAGACAACACAGAATAAGTGCACAATAATGTTGTCTTCTGCATAAGCTTGGCAAAGACCAGTTGGCCGAAACCTTGCGCGCATCTTGTCTTATCTTGTCTTGTTTTGGTATATGAAATATGCATTCTGATTCTATATTCATGTATAGATAAATTCTAGTTCCTATGTAACGCTGACACTGATTTTGACTTAAATTTCTAAGAGCTTACACATACACCAGCCACTGCTATGACTTACACGATCTTTAACGTGAATATTTGATATATTCTGCATGCTGATACAATTTATACACACGGAGGGGTTCTAGGCATTTCTTATTTATCATTAATACATCATATACATAAGAGAATCATCTGACGACAGCAACGGTATCTCACAATGCAACCAAAATGTTTTAAGGCTTCTTTGAGGAACATTCTTATAGCTAGTCCTCACATACTCTGAGAGTGGTAGGACTTTAAACTCAACAAAACAGAACATTAGGCAATGGCACGGGCCCCAGTATCTCAGTTGGCTGAACGTCAGATTCACATGCTAATGGTTGTGGGTTCGGCTCCCGGGGTGCGCTATATTAAAAGTGACCTTCTCACTGTCCTGTCTTAACATCATTGTTGTTCTGGTGGTGGTGTCAGTGTAGGATTAGATACGCCCCCTTTCACCTACTTCCCTGGGATGGTGATCCCCGTCGGCCGTATGACTTGAGCTGGGTGTTGACGTAAAAACTGAACCAGATCAATCAGTCAGTCAGGCAATGGCACGTCCACACACACAGTGAACCCAGCGGGAGATGGGGAAATATCTTCCACCCGGCTGGACTGTTAAACCTTTGACTCCCGCACCCTGTCCACCAGCATCCTCCATTGGCGCCCATGCTGGCAAAACAAAAAACAACCCTTTTATTCCCTCACCCTATCCACCAGCTTAAATCTTGCAACCAAGATGCAGGTCGAAGTTAACAAGAAACATCCAGACCTGACCATACAACGACAAAAGTTACTATTTTTGGACAAGTCTCCCACGTCTGCACAGGATGAATGTCCCTCTCTGGATTCTTCAGCATGTTTTATACCTGAGAGAAGACATTCTGTGGCTTTCCCACTGATTTCCAGTGTTTCCTTCTTAATAACTTTGTATTGACGATTTTGAGAAATGCTCAAGGATCTTTACAGCGGTTGCTTCATGTGTCACAATAAATATTGCTCTTTACTCGCTCGAATACAGGTAATGATGACGCCCCCACCAAAATGACCTTGTTGCTTCATTTGCATGTATTTTTCCGTGCAAGGTGTGCGTCCATTTAAGGACTCTCCCATTTTCTGCAAAGATTTGAGGTTGTGATTTGTTCATTATTTTCAGTGAAGTCGTTGATGGCTTCTGTAAATGCTTCTGCCCGTAGTGTCTTCTGGTATGCCTTTTAGAACATCAGCTACGCACAAACATTCCTTTTTTTTTCTTTTCTCTGTCTCCTCAGGTTTGGCTAGTACTCCAAAAAGGTCAATTTGAAAGTTGAATTTCGGACTTATTGAACAAAGGGAATAACACTTGTCTTTTTCTGAGTCTTGATTCATCTTCCGCTACAGACCACGTTTCATGGTGTTTTTGTTACAATTCTCGTAAAAAAAGTTGCCCTAGGAAGGATGTGTCATCATTACTCTAGCACTGCTTCGTAAAAATTATGCAAACTTCTAATGCTCTTTTCATTTGGTGTCATGATTCACTGTTGGATAATGGTTGTGTGCGTATTGCACAGCAAAGTGGAATTGAAAAATTGAAGCCAAAAAACAAACAAAAACAAAAACAAAACAAAAACAACCAAACAAACAAACAAACAAAAATTAACAGTTGTATTTCTAATAGATCTGAAAAATGCTAGCAAAAAGTAGTAATATTACAAATAATCGACAGTTCATATTTCTTATTATCTCACCATATAAAAATGCGTCCATGCACACACACACACACACACACACACACACACACACACACACACACACACACACACACACACACACACACAAATATGTGTGTACACATATGAAGATGAATGCAATTGTAAATGCGTGCACTGAAGAGACACAGATAAACATACGCCAATAAATACACATAACTACATAACCACACAACATGAGCTGTTTGCCAAACTTTTGCAGAAAATCTATATGTATTTGAGAAGATAAAGACGAAAGAGAAGAGAACCTGATATGGAATGAGGGAGAGAGAAAACCTGAAACAAGAAAAGAGTGAAATATGCACAGTAGAAGAGAGAGAGAGAGAGAGAAAAAAAAAAAAGAAACAACAAAACAAAGAAGACAATGCAGTTAAAAACAAGAAACTGTATTTATAAATAAATACATATTAAAATACAGAATTTCGGAAAACTGAACCAAAGTAGCTCTATAATTCCTGTAATTTTATCAAATAAAACATTTGAAAATGTTTATGAATGTACAAAAAAATAACTGGCTGATAATAATTAAAACTAAAAATAATAAATAAAACAGACGAGAAAAATACGGTTTCAAATAATTTTGCAATCAAAGCAGTCTGTAAAACAGGTTAATTAAACAAAACAAAAACAAAAACAAAACAAAACCAAAACCAAAACCAAAACAAAACAAAACAAAAACCAGAAAAAAAAGCCACGCTCAGGATTCGAACACGCTCTCTTCAATTCAAAAAAAAAAAAAAAAAAGGGAAAACACTCTACCACTGCGCTAAAACGTAGGCCTACGTCTGCCGCAATTGCTATATGTTATAATAACAGGTTTCTATACAATCCACTCACACATTCCCGTTTCAGTGATTGAACTCGAGAGGACAAATCATCTTTATACTAACATCATGACATTTACTATAACATGGCACTCGACCAACACAGACAGGCTGAATTTACCATACTGCACTGCATACAAATGATTTACTTTCTAGTAACAAGTTTTTTTAGGCATTTTTTCAATTTCAACGCGTCTATCACAAAGAAGGCAGCCATGACGATCACTCCGCGCAGGCCTGTGCACGCATCTGATATTTTTGCGTCTGAGAGATCGAATAGAGTTCGATCTTCAAATGAATATTTTAGGAACCTTCCGCTCCATATATTGTTCTACATTTTATGTAGGTTAGACATAATGAACAAGACACTGCATTGTAGGCTATAGATTTCTTTTGCAGTTTTTTCCCTTGATTTTTCGTTCCTCTGCTATCTCTATCTATGGTGTTGGCAGAGCGACCCTCTGAGTCGAAGTTGATTTTCCCGGTGGGCCTACCAATTTTCGGCCAACTGTAGTCGTTGCAATATCATCATCATCATCATCATAATCATCAAGTGCAGTGCCACATGGCGTTGGCGATCACAGCCCTCCATATGCATAGCCTTGTTGCCACAGGTGACAAGCAAGATCCCCACACGAATTCAACCACGCCTTAGCGTACCATCACGTCACTGGATCATGGGTACATCATGGCGACTAACGAACGTTTAAACGATGTAAACTAATCAAACTGACTTCAAAAACTTACCTGACATTGAGAAGTCAAATCAACTGAAGGTTTCGGAAGTAAGCTTAACTACAGAAGTTATCCTCAGCCTGGGAATAATGACACTGAGGTTGTTCACAGATCGGGGAAAAGTACCGCGTGACAGAACGACGCCGGTGTAACAAGCGGAATTTACTCCCCGCGGAATTTACTCCAGAGTAAAAACCGCGTGTGCCAATTTTTACTGGGAGTAAAAACGGCGTACGAGAAATTTACTCCCTTGACCGAGCCGAAAGTACTCCCTCCACGAAAAAGTTGGCCCACAGAATTTTACTGGGAGTAAATTGCGCGTACGCCAAATTTACTCCCCTCCGCCTCTGCTTCTTCCATCCTTTTCTCTTTTTTTGAGGGGTAGAGGGGGAGGGGGAGAGTCGGGCGTCTCCAAGCATTCTAGGGGTGTGTGTTAGGGTATCTTAGGTTTAGAAGTATTTGTCTGTGCGTTCGTCGGTGTGTACCTCATGCATAAATGGCTGGATGGGTATTTCGGAGTGTTTTCAGGCATCTTTGAGTATTCCAGGGGTGTTTTATGGTATCTTGGATGGGCTTAGAGGTATTTGTCACTGCGTTTGTCAGTGCGTACTTGATGCATAAATGCCTGGAGAGGTAATTTTTGGGGTGTTTTAGCGTGTCTGGGAGTAGCTTAGAGATGCTTGAAGGTGTCTTAGATGGTTTCAGAGGTGTTTAGAGCGTGTTTGTCAGTGTGTACACATGCATAACTACCTTGAAAGGTGATTGTTTTTTTCTTTTTTTTGGGGGGGGGGGGGGAGGGGAGATAGTGTTGTGATGTCGTATGGATGGTTTAGGGTGTCTTGGACGGTTTTAGAGGTGTTTGTCGGTGCGATAGTCAGTGTGTATTTGATGCATAAATACTTGGAATGGCGTTTTGGGACTATTTTAGAATGTCTGGAAGTTTACGGGGGTGGGGGGGGTCAGTGCGTTCGTCAGTGTGTACCTCATGGATAAATGCCTGTAAATGTGTTTTCGAGGGGTCCGACGTCTTCGAGCATTCTAGGGGTGTTCCTTCCATGCCTCTCACTGTGTGGAGGATCACACCCACTACTTCTATCACAGTCAGGAAGAAATTCGTATCGTCTTTCTGTGACATGTAAACAGACCCATACACACCGCGCGAACGAGGTCGGCTCGCTGGCTGAGTCTGGGCGTGACGGCACGGTCTGTCGAATGGAAGGGAGTAAAATCTCGCACGGGAGTAATTCTGGCGTGTGTGCGGGGAGTACTTTTCTCTTGAAGGGAGTAAAAACCGCGTTACGCGGTTTTTACTCGGAATAAATTTATCTTGGGGAGTAAATTCCGCGTGTTACACCGGTTTCCGTCAAGACACGCTGGGTGACTAACAACCAAATATGGCGACGTTCTATAGTTTTCACAATGTAGGTTACAACTTGAAGACGAGGCTTGTGAACACACTCGTTCGTTGTAGATGTAAAAAGCCCTACCACAAAACAGCGTCTACGAGAACTAGAATGCAAATCTTCTTATTCCGGGGAAGCCACCGCAATCAACCAGTTGATTATTCTGTCACTTTGGAGGAGGTCGGAAGCATGGGAAAAAAAAAAAAAAAAAAGAGCCTATTTAGTGAGTTTGGAGACGCTTGACACAAAGGCATCGATGGTTGTGGCCTCCACGACGCTCTGGGGCAGGCCACAATCTGTTAGGCCTATATAAAACTTGAAAATATTCACGGTGGCCACCACCATTGAGAGACTGAGAACCACACCTCTGAGAGACTGACAACCACACCACTGAGAGACTGAGAGTGAGAACCACACCATTGAGAGACTGAGAGTGAGAACCACACAATTTGAGAGACTGAGAGTGAGAACCGCACCATTTGAGGAAAACGCTGACAGAAGACAAAGGTCTACTATCCTGCGATGTCAGTGACCTATGTCGTAAAGCGTTGCCAACTGTAGTCGATGCAACATTCTCCACCGAACTTGTTCAAGTGAGGCCTATAGCGTTTTAACTTTAACTCTTATAATCAAAGGACACAACTCTTGAGAATTATCTCCCATGTTGTATAGAACTTCTCAAATCTAACACAGTTTACGCTACCCATTCAGAGGAGTGTTCTGAGCTTACTGTTTCTGTACTTGGTATCTGCTTCTATGCTAGCTGAATGGGTAGCGTAAATTGTGTTAGATTTGACAAGTTCTATACAACATGGGAGATAATTCTCAAGAGTTGTGTCCTTTGATTATATTATAAAAATTCTCCCTGCTTCCCTCTTATTTCTTTGGTTTTAACTCTTAGTCTTATTGGTAATTAAATCTATTCAATACGTAATTCTGATTACGAGCATTACATACATATTTCGTCACAACTTCCAGATTTATGGATGAAATGTAATTGTGATATTTCTTCCCGTTAAACATGAAAGTTTCATTAACTTTAGGTTATTTTTTCAAGGCTATCTGTGTTTTTTAAAAATATCAATGTGGCTAAACCATCCAATGTGTTTGTTTTTGAGATCAAGAAAACATGTTCACGCCTCACTTCTTGGATTTATTTATATATTTATTTATTTATTTGTTTATTTATTTATTTATTTATTTATTGTTTGTAGGCCCCTATTCACTTTTTCAAATTCCATTTTAGTTTTAGTATTCACTTGCAGAGCAGTGAATATTTTCAAAGAGCTATAATGATGTAGGAAAGCTTTCACCGTGTAGGCCTATCTATTCGGCCTATTATTTAAAAACTTAAAACTTCAAAGTATTACACAGGGGCAAAGACAGCAGCTTTAGTTCCCACTGCACCTGTCTTATTCAGTTATAGCTGTCATTGCGAATAGCCATTGTTGTTATTATTGTTGTTGTTTAAAGCCCAGCTAACTGCGTAGAGCCATATCAGGGTTGTAACCGCTTCAAAACATACAAAATTTCAACAGGGGGGAGGGGAGGGGAGAAAAGAAAACTTAGTACATATATCAATGCATTCGCGCTCATAATCTAAGGAGATGCCCCTGGCGTTGACCACTCCACTGAATTTATCGCACAGTGGATTTAAAAAACACACCTGAATATAAATTTAAGCATACCTAAGGACATCAAAATATATATAAAAACGGGCCTATTGCTTGTGCATATCTCACTTTCCTAGAGCCAAAAATGCACTTAACACATGTATTCAATTATCACTTCTAAGAAAAAGTTCATAAGACTTTATCGAACACATACAGGTGAATGGACCAGCAAGGCAGAAAATGATAGGAAGAAATGACAGAAAGCAAAGGAACAAGGCAGAAACAAAGAGAATGAAAGAAGAGAGGAAATTTTTAGCGCAGAATTTCCAGAAGATGGGGATACTATTTACACTGAAAGAGACTGGTATTTGCAATTTATCTTCTTTAAAAAAAAAAAAAAGTCACATGAATCAGCTTAACAGATTTAAAACGATCGATTCTTAAATACGTCTACACTTTTTCTGAATCTTTTTTTGATCAGCTTCAATATTGTTGTTTTGCATTCAATACATTTACCCAGGAAATGAAAATTCACCATTAATCACACCAAAAACGGTCTGTTTTCTATCTTGTCTTGGAATGTTTTTAGATCTGTCCTCTTTCAGTTTGTAGGTTATGTGTACTGTCTCGAAGTCTGGATAATGAGTTTCTGTGATCAGTTTGTTTTATTATGGATCTGTTAGATAAGGTTAATAAAATCAAACCAGTGCTTTCTGTGCGTTTACCTGTCTTGTTACATTTCAATGTATATATGTTTGACATAAGACGCACCCAAAACAAGTGTGACTGCCCGTGTTCAAGCAAACAGGAACCAGAAAAAAAAAACCACGAAAAAAGATTCAGAACGCGTATTTAATACAACCAGACAAGACAAGTGCAAAATTTCGGCCAACTGGCCTTTGTCAAGCGTAAAATCACAAAAAAATAAAAACCAAATACAAAAGTTAGGAGAAAAAGACTGAAACTTCCCTAAAACACACACACACACACACACACACACACACACACACACACACACACACACACACACACACACACACACACGCACACACAAACAAACACACACACAAACAAACAAACACACACACACACACACACACACACACACACACACACACACACACACACACACACACACACACACACACACACACACACACACACACACACAGTGAACCTTTGAAGCCCGAGTCAGCTCGTATTTCTCTAAGACTGCATTTTATCTGTATCAGTTGTCTTGTTATCACGTCATATCTGATTTTTATTACGTAATTTGTTGCAGCGGTCACAGCGGGAAAGCTGGAGGGAAAGAGAGCACCGGGTAGACCCAGGGAGAGAATGCTGGACGGACTTGCAGAGTGGCTGGGGACGAGGAGGGTGGGGGAGATGCTAGGGGCAACGAGAGATAGAGACAGATGGGAGACCATGATCGCCAACGCCATGCGGCAGGGCACCTGATGATGATGATGATGATGATGATGAATTTGTTGCATGATGTCACGTTTTACATCAAACCTTCATTTTCTCCCCCTCCCCCGCACCCTGTCCGCCAGTTGCAAAAACTTAACCCTCCAAGTCCTTTGTGCCTCACACGATCCACTCGAACTCAGTCATCAGTCAACCCACCGTATCCTGCCTACAAACCGAATGGCAAGTTGAAGAGGTGACAAACCCTGTGAAGTTGGTGGATAGGGTGAGGGAGTCAAAGGGTTAAGGTTTTGCTTTGTGAGCGTGGTTGGCAAAGCAGGATGTTGGTGGATGGGGTGAGGTAGTCAAAGGGTTAAGTGTTTGCTTTGTGAGCATGGTTGGCATGCAGGATGCTGGCGGATAGGATGAGGTGGTCAAAGGGTTAAGTGTTTGGCTTTCCTAGCGTGGTTGACAATGCAGGATGTTAGTGGATGGGGTGAGGGGTTAAGAACGTTAGGCAACATTACGTAACCCACTAAGCTCCAGCCACAACTCTCTCTCTCTCTCTCTCTCTCTCCCCCTCTCTCTCTCTCACTCTCTCTCTCTCTCTCATTGTCACTGAGCTAATTGCAGTTAACTGGGTGGAGTGACTGTGTGTGTGTGTGTGTGTAGTGAGCGAATTAATCTGTTTCTTCTTAGAAGGTGAATGTTGTTTGAATCCCACACCACTGAACAGGGAACAGAGTGACTCATACACCACTATATGGGGAACAGAGTGAAAGTTCTAAGAATCACACAACACTGAATGGGGAACAGAGTAAAAGTTCTAAGAATCACACACCACTGACCGGGGAACAAAGTGAAACTTCTAAGAATCACACACCACTGACCGGGGAACAGAATGAAAGTTCTAAGAATCACACACCATTGACCGGGGAACAGAATGAAAGTTCTAAGAATCACACACCACTGACCGGAGAACAGAGTGAAAGTTCTAAGAATCACACACCACTGACCGGAGAACAGAATGAAAGTTCTAAGAATCACACACCACTGACCGGAAAACAGAATGAAAGTTCTAAGAATCACACACCACTGAACGGGGAACAGAGTAAAAGTTCTAAGAATCACACACCACTGAACGGGGAACAGAGTGAAAGTTCTAAGAATCACACACCACTGAACGGGGAACAGAGTAAAAGTTCTAAGAATCACACACCACTGACCGGAGAACAGAGTGAAAGTTCTAAGAATCACACATCACTGACCGGGGAACAGAGTAAAAGTTCTAAGAATCACGCACCACTGGACAGGCAACAAAGAGTGGGCCTACCTATTTCAACATTTGTCACGCACCAGAGTCTCTCCCTTTCGCATTTGCACTGCTAGATGTAAAGCTAGCTCCAAGTATTCGCATTCGAACGTAGCACAGCGTCAGTACAAAGTCTTTCAGTAGTGAATGGAAAGTTCCTTGCATCCCAGAATGCTCGTACTATTTTTAGAACCTTCAACGCGAGACTGACCAAGATTCTAACCACACGAGCGATAAGACAGCAAGGCCAGTAGTGATGGAAATTCCCCACACATGTGCCGTGGGCAAAAGGTCGGGCGATCTCAACCGCTATGAATGGATCGGCACATTCTTCCGCAGAGCGGTTACCGGGTTTGTGAACAGCTAAGGGTCTTAAAACTTAAATTAAATATGACCACTTACAGACGTCATGTTGACAGCAAAAAGCCACTTGTTGTGTGTGTGTGTGTGTTCTTACGAACTGAACGGTCACTTGTCTCGTTGACTGGTAACTAAAGACGTGTTGAATAGAAACTATTTATAACGCTGACGTCTTTGTTAGTATCCCAACCTGACATCCCAATAGTTCACTACCCTTCAATGAGTGTGTATGTGTGTGTGTGTGTGTGTGTGTGTGTGTGTGTGCGTGTGTGCGTGTGTGTGTGCGTGTGTGTGTGTGTGTGTGTGTGTGTGCGTGTGTGCGTGATAGAGGAGTTAAACATACACAGGCACACACACACACAGGCACACACACACACACACACAGGCACACACACACACACACACACACATACACACACACACATACACAAACAGGCACACACACACACACACACAGGCACACACACACACACATACACACACACATACACACACACACACACACACACACACACACACACACACACACACACACACACACACACACACACGTACATGTATACAAACAACTCTTTCTAAAGACGTGGTGACAACGTTCCTACCATACAAACTTTCCGAAGCACTAGTACGTTGAGCTCCCTCCCTCCTTTTCTTTCACACACAACCATGATGACCAGCCAATAGGTCTTACACTCGCTCGTGAACTTTAGAAACATGATTTCAATAAATAGTGTTGTGAGTCAGACCTTTAATTATTTATCTATTTACTTTATATATATGTTCCTTTTTTGAAGGTAAGAAACACACATACACATGTCATTTACATGAAACCAAGATTAATCTAGTGGTAGGCTGATACAATACCAGTATAAAATATAGATTAGGTAAAACATAGTCTAGGTAGGGCCTTAGGACCTGGCCAGCGCATGGGTTTATGTGCAGGCTTAAGGCTTGTGACATGATCACCATACACGTGGCACCTACTTTTGTCTCCTTCAAGTCCGCTCTCAAAACTCACCTTTTCTCCTCTGCATAAAATCCTGACCTCACTCATCCCCCCTCTGTAGCCTGTCTCCACTCGGAGGGGAATCACATTGTAATATATATTTGTATATAATATGCTCTCTATAATTTTCCATTGCTTTTATTCTTTTTCCCCATTTATGGCCATGTGTAAGTGTGTGTGTGCGTGTGTGTGCGCGCGTGCGTAAGTGTATGTTCAGCGCTTAGATTTGATTTTTATCGAGATTTTGCGCTATATAAATATTGTAATTATTATTATTATTATTATTATTACCTGTGATGTTAGTGCATATGGAATTCGTTCTGAGCGTGGAGACGTCATCTCGAGAAGCTTCTCTCTATAACTGTAC
Source organism: Monoplex corrugatus (assembly GCA_030674185.1). Classification (NCBI taxonomy): domain Eukaryota; kingdom Metazoa; phylum Mollusca; class Gastropoda; order Littorinimorpha; family Ranellidae; genus Monoplex; species Monoplex corrugatus. Next base: position 11,838 of record JAPXFY010001359.1, on the reverse strand, counting down.
CTCGGTTCTCACTAACAACTTGTGGTAAGAAATCTGTCTTATGTTTTTGGCCTGACAACGTAGAACTACCTCCCACTATCTTTATGACAAAACAGTTGTCTGCTTACTTTCAAAAAGCACATCAAGTCACATTTCTTTAGGAAGTATCTCCAAAAATAATGAATTAATGATAGTGGCTCTTCTAAGTCTAATGGTATTGCAAGTTGTCCCCCACCCCCACCCCTGGTCAGTAAAAAATGGATTCTGGTTTTTGCTCCGAGGGGGGGGGGGGTGTTCTGGTTTTTGCTCAGGGGGGGGGGGGTTCTGGTTTTTGCTCAGGGGGGGGGGGGCTCTCTTCCTCCCCCTCCCATTCCTCCCTCTTCCTTCACTCTCATCCTAAATTGGGTTACTAGATCTAGACTAAATTCTACAGTGTTTACACGTTTACACTAGTACCGCGTGCGCTCTCTCTCTCTCTCTCTCTCTCTCTCTCTCTTTCTTCCTTGTCCTCCACCCCTCCCAATTCTCCGCCCCTCCCCCCCCCCCTACGTAAACTAAGATATTAGATTGTTCCACGTGGTGATAACACAAATTAACGTGCAGACACACACACACACACACACACACACACACACACACACACACACACACACACAGAGACACACACACACACACACACACACACAGAGGCCTACACGCACACTTTCTTTGTCTCTCTCTCTCTCCCTTCCCGGCCCCTCGTCCATCCTCTCGTAAGCTTTCTCCTAACACACACACCCACCCCCTCCCTCCACCCAGCCTCTCCCCACAGTAAAAAGTACGTCTGAAGGAGGCTTGGCACTGCAGAACAAGTACTTGATATTGAAAATCTTTAACATGGGATTGGAAACCAGACTAGTACATATACAATTATTATCACACGCCATTCAAAGTGACTCAATGGAATGAAGTGAAGTTACCCAGTCCTTTCCCTGAACGAACAGAATTCACACGTCTGGACAGTGGAACACACTGTTGCACACACACAAACACACACACACACTGCGCTACCACCTGCTGCACGCGTGGACCTGGGCTTCACGTTTCCAGCAGGTGGATAGAACGAGGCAGGACAGTGACTGATTAACTATCCTCAGTCCAGAGGACAGCGAGTGGTCCTGCAGACGATCCTGACTGGCCACAACCTGAGAAAGAGTTTGAGATAGTGGTTCTCTGCCAAAGACTTCATAAAATTTTATAACATCATTGTTCTCTGTCCACAACTGATAGTGGTTCTCTGCCAAAGACTTCATAAAATTTTATAACATCATTGTTCTCTGTTCACAACTGATAGTGGTTCTCCTCCCCTTCCAGCGGAAGCCCTTCATGGCCCATGGGCCTATCCCTGACGCTCCCCTCTCGCTCACACAGGAGAACCTCCTCCTTGTGAACGATCGCTCTCGGGCCCAGCCGCAGCATATCTCCATCACGGAGAAATGCTTGACGGAATGGGAGGAGAACGCGAGACGGGGGCTGGTGGCAACCTCCGCCCTGGACTCATTCTTGGGCGGCCTACGGGAAGCCCTGAAGGACCCCAACCAGCAGTCCTTCACGCTCCGCCAGGCGCCTGACCAGGCAACCATCGTGGCCTTTATCCAGGCCATGGCGCAGGGGCTCAGATCCGTGGCCGAATCGCAAGCACGTACGTATCTGAACGCCGTCATGGCGAGGCGGGATGCCATTCTCGCGGCATCCTCGGTTGCCACCTCACCGTCGGCAAGGGCCTCCTTGCGCGCGGTGCCCGTCCAGCCGGGCTCCCTCTTCGGGAACCATGTTCAGGCCGTCCTGAAGCACCAGGCGGACATAAAAAGGGACCTCGCCCTCCATTCGAGGCCCTCTCGCCCTGCCGTGAAGCGCCCGGCTCCAGTGGCCTACCCGCCAAACAGGCCCACCCACACCAAGTTTCGGGCCGATCCCAGGCCCCAAGGGCACAGGAGACCGCAACAGCATTCGGGCAGGCCGGTGGCCCGGCCTAAGGCCCGCAGGCCGGCTCCCTCTCAGCCGGCCAACCCCCAATGACTCACCCCCGGCCTGAGGCCATCACCCCCCATGGGCGATCCTGTGGGCAGTCTCTCCAGACACATCGACGCGTGGGAGAGGCTGCCCGCCAGCCCGTGGGCCCTGCGGGTGATCAGGTCGGGGTTCCACCTTCCTTGGGGCCCAAGGAAGGCTCCTCTCACGCTTTCTCCCCCTGCTTTTGCACTTCCTCAAGATTGCTCGGCCTCGCAGGCCCTGGATCAGGAGGTTCTTTCGATGTTAGCCAAGGGGGCTACGGAGGAAGTTTCCTTCGCTGCGTCCCCGGGATTCTATGGACGCATCTTTGTGGTCCCCAAAACTTCGGGGGGCTGGAGGCCCGTCCTGGACCTCTCCTCCCTAAACCGGTTCCTCCGCGTCCTCCATTTCCGTATGGAGACCCCTATGTCCATCCGCGCCTTGCACCCGGGCGACTGGGGGATATCCATCGACCTCAAGGATGCATACTTCCATCTCCTCATTCACCCCAGGGACAGGAAGTACCTCAGATTCGTCTGGAGGAACCGGATCTTCCAATTCAGGGCACTGCCCTTCGGTCTGGCACCCGCCCCTTGGCTCTTCACGAAGGTGGCGAGGGAACTCTGCATGCATGTTCGGGAGAAGGGCATCCGCCTCAAGGCCTATCTAGACGATTGGCTTCTACTTGCCTCCTCCAAAGAACAGTGTGCGCAACAAGCATCCCAGGTCCTGCAACTCTGTCACAACCTGGGCTTTGTCTGCAACGAGGAGAAGTCGGACCTAACTCCCTCCAAACAATTCCAGTTCCTGGGCATGTCCTTCGACACCTCCAAGTGGAGGGTCACCCCGTCTCCCCAGCGCTTACTGCGCCTTCAGGGCCTCTTAGCCCAACTGCTCCCCCAACTCCAAGCGCCAGCAAGGAAGCTGGCCTCCCTACTGGGCCTTATGGAGTCGCTGGCACCCCTAGTGCCACTGGGTCGTCTTCTCAAGCGGCAATTCCAACGCGGCTTCAGGAAGCGTTGGTCACAGTCGCTTCAGCCATGGGACCTCCCGGTCCACCTGGGCCCTTGGTTCATATCAGCAGTGACCAAATGGCGCTCCCAGTCACGCCTGGCCCAGGGAGTCCCCATCACACTGCCCCCTCCTCAGGAGCACTTGTTCACGGACGCGTCCACCTCCGGGTGGGGAGCCCATGTCGGCACGCTGACAGCCGCAGGTCGGTGGTCGACCGACCTCATGCCCTGCCACATAAACATGTTGGAACTGGAGGCAGTTTGCCTGGCACTCGGGGAGTTTCTCCCCTTTCTGAAGGGAAAACATGTCCGCATCAACACGGACAACACCACAGTAGCTTGTTACATCAACAAGCAAGGGGGCGCCCGCTCCCACTCCTTGTCTCGGAGAGCGGAACAGCTCCTCATCTGGTGCGAGGAACACTCGATTCAGCTCTCAGCAAAGCATGTCCCGGGGAAGATCAACATACTTGCGGACTCTCTCAGCAGATCCCACATGATTCTTCCCTCGGAATGGACACTGGTCCATGCAGTCCTGGAGCCAGTATGGGCAGCATGGTTCAAACCACACGTGGACCTCTTTGCCACCAGGTTCAATCACCGCCTCCCTTTGTACGTCTCTCCAGTTCCGGACCCAGCGGCCTGGGCTGTAGATGCCCTATCCATTCCATGGTCGAACCTCATCGGCTATGCCTTTCCCCCGTTCCCCATTATGGGGAAAGTGCTGAGGAAAGCCAGGGAGGACGCAGCGACATTAATCCTTGTCGCACCCAAATGGCCAGCACAGGCATGGTACCCAGAACTTCTGCACCTGTCCCATGTGCCGCCGCTAAAACTCGCGGTATCGAGCCGCTCCATCCTCCAACCCAGGTCAGGCATTCCGCACGGCAATCCAGACGTTCTAAACCTTCACGCCTGGATGCTGTGCGGGACTCGATGTCTTCATTAGGCCTGTCCCCGGCCGTAATCGGCCTTGTGCAGCAAGCTCACAGGCCGGGCACACAGGGGGTGTACAATGCCCACTGGAATGGCTGGGTCTCTTGGTGCACCTCAAATGAGGTGTCACCCCATTCACCCTCTCGCTTGCAGTTGGCCAACTACCTCGGCTTTCTGTCCACAGAGAAAAAGCTTTCCGCATCCTCAGTGAAGGTCCACAGGGCGGCCATCTGCACCACCATCCGTCAGTTGGGTGGTCCGTCCTTTAAGCACGATCCTCTATTGCGGAATCTCGTCAGAGGGGCTTCTCTCCAGGAAGCCAGGAACCCCCGCCGAACCCCGGCGTGGGATCTCTTTCTCGTCCTCTCATCCCTTAGACTCCCCCCTTACGGACCCATCAGGGAGTGTTCCCTGAAGTTCCTCTCTTTCAAGACGGCCTTTCTCGTCTCTCTCGCATCGGGGAGGCGCTGCAGCGAAGTGCACGCCCTTAGTGGTCTCCCCGGAGATGTTGCTCTCGAACCTGATGGCTCGATGTCTCTCCGCCTACTCCCGGAATTCTTGGCCAAGAACCAGTCTCCAGGTTCTCCTTCGCCGGCCATCCACATCCATCCCCTCACGTCTATCCTCGCTCCGGACGACGAGGATCGCACTCTCTGCCCGGTTCGCGCACTGCGAGCGTACAGAAAGCGGACGAAATCTTCTCGCCAGCAGCGGCGCCACCTTTTTCTCTCTTACAACGAAAACTATAGAAAGGACATTAGACGCACGTCCATCTCTCGATGGCTGAGGGAAGTCATCAAGGCTGCGTATGCCAGGTCGAGCGCCGAGCTAGCTGTCTTCTCCCCAAGGCCCCATGAGATCAGAGCATGGGCTTCTTCGCTGGCAGTCATCCACAATGCCAGCATCCAAAACGTCCTAGACGCCGCGTACTGGCGTTCCCCGGGCACTTTCATCCAGTTCTACCTGCGCGACGTCTCCCGTCTGCGCGAAGATGGGTCCAGGGGTATCGCTTCCGCTGTGGTGGCCCAACACCCCATCTCAGCCACACGCCCTGACTCCTGCCATTCCTCCAGGCGTTAACCAGGTAAGCCCTCCATCCGGGTAGTGCTATTCTGCATTTGTGAGCCACGGTATAGTATGTGTAATTAAAAGGAAATTTTCCTTCTAAAATTACGTTTAATCTAACATACTTACCGTGGCTCACGCAGAGTCCCTCCCGACCTCCCCGCCTTCCTGGTTCCTTCTAGCCACAGTCAGGGTCAAGGTCAAGGTCTCCTCGAAAAGAGGAAGAGCACCTGCGCATGCGCAAGACGTAGACACTCTCAGAGTTACTGTCCCTTCGGACTTTATTGTTACGAGGCAGAATTGGCAAACCGCTGCCGCTTATTGCATTTGTGAGCCACGGTAAGTATGTTAGATTAAACGTAATTTTAGAAGGAAAATTTCCTAACATCATTGTTCTCTGTTCACAACTGATAGTGGTTCTCTGCCAAAGACTTCATAAAATTTTATAACATCATTGTTCTCTGTTCACAACTGATAGTGGTTCTCTGCCAAAGACTTCATAAAATTTTATAACATCATTGTTCTCTGTTCACAACTGATAGTGGTTCTCTGCCAAAGACATAATAAAATTTTATAACATCATTGTTCTCTGTTCACAGCTGATAGTGGTTCTCTGCCAAAGACATAATAAAATTTTATAACGTCATTGTTCTCTGTTCACAACTGATAGTGGTTCTCTGCCAAAGACATAATAAAATTTTATAACATCATTGTTCTCTGTTCACAACTGATAGTGGTTCTCTGCCAAAGACATAATAAAATTTTATAACGTCATTGTTCTCTGTTCACAGCTGATAGTGGTTCTCTGCCAAAGACATAATAAAATTTTATAACGTCATTGTTCTCTGTTCACAGCTGATAGTGGTTCTCTGCCAAAGACTTAATAAAATTTTATAACGTCATTGTTCTCTGTTCACAGCTGATAGTGGTTCTCTGCCAAAGACATGATAAAATTTTATAACGTCTTTGTTCTCTGCCCAAAACCGACTGCACGCACACGTGATCTGCCAGTTAACACTTACCACTAACCTGTCCCTGCGGGAGTACAAGGCTACAGTCGAAGAATTTGGCAGTCAGCTCACACCGTGTAATATATTGTTACGTGTATTTATTTATGTCCATTTATTAATTTTATGTGGAATGTAACAACATTACTGCAAAAAAGAAATTTTGAAAATGATAAGATCGAGATGGAAAGACTTAACATCACTAGCACTATTTTAAGAATAGGGGAGGTGAGATGGGAGCGAGAAGGCATGATAACACGTCTTTAGAAAGAGTTCTTTGTTTGCACGTGTGTGTGTGTGTGTGTGAGCATGTGAATGTTATCAGTACACTTTAAATCCTCTATCACACACAAACACACACACACACACACACGCACACACACACACACACACACACACACACACACACACACACACACACACACTGAAGGGTAGTGAACTACTGATACTTCAGGTTGGGTAACTAACAAAGACGTCAACGGTATAAACAGTTTCTATTCAATAATAATAATAATAATAATTACAATATTTATATAGCGCAAAATCTTGATAAAATCAAATCTAAGCGCTGAAACACACACACACGCATGCACGCACACACACGCACGCACGCACGCACATACACGCACTCACGCACACACACACACACACACACACGCGCGCGCGCACACACGGCTATAAATGGGGAGAAAGAATAAAAGCAATGGAAAATTATAGAGAGCATATTATATACAATTATATATTATTATCGTCATCATCATCATCATCATCGTCATTATTATTACTATTATTATTAACGATATCAAT
>JAPXFY010001358.1:32500-37351 GCA_030674185.1 Monoplex corrugatus | reverse complement strand
CAAAAACAACCCTTTTTCCCAAAACCCAAAATCCTGAATGCCTCTTTTTCCCAAAAACTCTTTAAAACCCCATGAATCATCTCCCTTGGCACACAAAAGATTTACCTCTCCCAACAAAACATACAAATAAGAACTCCCATCTGAAATTTCCCAACTTTTTCACCACCAAAATACAAACTCTTGTGACAGGCTTGCAAAAACACCCTGTCAACCATGGCCCCAACCTGACCCCCCCTGGCCACCCCCCCTTACTACTTTTACCCCATCTCAAAAAGAAGAAAAAATTTTAAAAACAATCAGATCCCTTTTCGTTTAAAACCTGCGAATGGATCCTCTTCCCGGGTTTTTTTTCTACGCCGACGGGCTCCCTACCCCTCCTCCCATTCATCACTGACATCATCAACACTTCTCTTCAAACTGGAACTTCCCGATTTTTTCAAAATCCCGCTATTGTTCCCCCCCTCAAGAAACACTTTTTGACCCCCAAAGAACTGAAAAAATTTCCGGCCTATCTCAAAACTCTCTTTTCCTTGTCAAAACTCCTTGAAAAAGTCGTCCTCAACCAGCTGAACTCTAAACCTGTCTGCCAACAATCTCCTCAATCCTTTCCAGTCAGCCTACCGCCAGTGCCATAGCACTGAAACTGCCCTACTACACATTCTCAACAATCTTCTCCTTGCAACTGATACTGGCAAAGTCTCTCTCCTCACACTCCTTGATCTGTCTGCAGCCTTCGATACCAATGACCATGTATTCTCCTTTCTAGACTTCATCATACTTTTGGCATCTCTGACATTGCTCTCCTCCTTTTTCACTTCGTATTTATCAAACAGAAAACAAACTGTTTCTCATCAATGGCACTTACTCTCAACCTGCATACCTGACCTGTGGTGTTCCACAAGATCTGTCCTTGGCCCTGTTCTTTTCACTCTTTACACCTCCCCCCTGTCCACCATCATCAACTCCCACTCTATAAAACACCACTTCTATGCTGATGACACCCAACTTCAAGACAGTGACTCACCTGATAATATACAGCGCCTGTTGACTCGCACCACTGAGTGTTACTCAGACATTAAGAACTGGATGACGTTCAACAAACTTCAGCTTAATGACGACAAGACAAGAACCTATCCTCATTGGCACCCGTCAGAAACTTTCTCAGCTGCCTCCTCTTTCTCTCCCATTATGTAACACATCAGTCCCAATTTCTGATTCAGCTAAAAACCTTGGTGTCTGCATTGACTCTACCCTCCTCATGAACAACTTTGTTTCTCAAACTGCCAGATCTTGCTACTATCATCTCCATCGTATAAGGCTGATCAGGAAGTATCTCTCTGTCGAAACAACTGCAAAACTCGTTCTCTCCTTCATAATGTCTCGCATTGACTATTGCAATTCACTCCTGTCTGGTCTTCCTGCCTCCACCATTCACATCCTACAGCGCATTCAAAACAATGCTGTACGCCTTGTACTCAAAAAGAAAAAAGCTGACCACATATCTCCTCTCCTGGCACAACTTCATTGGCTCCCTGTATCAAAGCGCATACAGTACAAACTAGACACCATGTGCTACAAAAGCCTCAATAACGCAGCCCCCGATTACCTGTCAAGCCTACTTGAGATCTATGTTCCCTCACGTACCCTCCGCTCTGCCTCCGATCCTCTGACTTTTCGCTTTCCACGCACTAAGCTCAATACCTATGGTCCACGAGCCTTCTCTGTTTCTGGTCCACTCTCCTGGAACAAACTTCCTCTCTCAGTCCGTCAGCAACCTACTTTTGTCTCCTTCAAGTCCGCTCTCAAAACTCACCTTTTTCCTCCGCATAAAATCCTAACCTCACTAGAATGTTGAGCCCAGTACTTCGGCCAGTGGCCTTCCTCGGGGTACTGTTTATTCAGGAATGAACACACACATAAACATTTTTGAATGAAAACTATTCACAGAATAATCCAATCTTTTTTCTTTTCAACAACACGAGATATTTGTCCATTCCTCCCTCCTCCACCCTAATCTTAACGTTGAATACCAAATCTATATATACATATGTATATATATATATATATATATATATATATATATATACATGTATATATATAAACAGATATATATATAATATATATATATGTGTGTGTGTGTGTGTGTGTGTGTGTGTGTGTGTGTGTGTGGTTATAGAGAGTGTGTTTTAGAGAAGGTAAATAGTGTGTGGTGTGTTGTGTGTGTGTGTGTGTGTGTGTGTGTGTGTGGTGTGTGTGTGTGTGTGTGTGTGTGTGTGTGTGTGTGGTGTGTGTGTGTGTTGTGACATAGAAACAGACAAATAGCCAAACAGACAGGCAGGCAAATTGACAAACAAACAATCTGGCAAATAGAGAAATAGACAGGCAAACAGACAGAGAAACTGACAGACATACCGAAAGTTCGACAGAGAGACAGAGAGACAAATAGGTATACTGACAGGCACACAAGCAGACAGAAAGACAAACAGACAAATTGACGGACAGACACATCGTCAATCAGACAGACAGCGAGACAGACAGATAACTAGACAGGTGGACAGACAAACAAACAGGCAGACAAACAGACGGCAGACAACCAACTAACTAGCAAACCAGCCCCCACCCCCACCCCCACCCTTAAACAGAGAGACAATTAGACAACAGACAAACGAACAAACATAATTACAAACACAGAAACAAAAGAACTATAAAAAAAAAAAAAAAACACACACATTACTTTTGTGAGTCCGTCAGAGATTTTTTCACGGCTGGCCCTCAAGGGAATCTTCAATAATTATTTCATTCAAACATTCCAACCTCTTGGGTCTTGACTCTGTTGACATGCTCAGACAGATGGGCAGCTGCCTTTCCTGCACTCTTGTCATAGTAACGCGTCAGTATGCTATGGCTCTTCTTCTTCTTCTTCTTCTTCTTCTTCTTCTTCTTCTTCTTCTTCTTCTTCTTGCTTGTTCTTTTTCTTCTTGCTTGTTCTTTTTCTTCTTGCTTGTTCTTTTTCTTGTTTCTTGTTATTCTTGTTCTTGTTGTTGTTGTTCTTGTTGTTGTTGTTGTTGTTGTTGTTGTTTTGTTTTTGTTGTTGTTGTTCTTCTTCTTTTTCTTCTTCTTCTTCTTCATCTTCTTCTTCTTCGCACACGCAGACACACTCATTCTCATACGTATGTACGAACACACACACGCACACTCTTTTTTTCTCTGTCTCTGTCTCTGTCTCTCGCTCTCCCTCTTTCTTGTTGTTGTTGTTGTTGTTGTTGTTGTTGTTTTCTTCTTCTTCTTCTCTTCTTCTTCTTCTTCTTCTTCTTCTTCTTCTGCTTGGCTGGCATTCTTTGAGTTTAATCTTAAGTTTGAAAGAAGTTGTCTTTTCTACCGCATCCACGGGCCTGTATGCCTTTCCCATGCCATGGAGTTCACGAGCATCATCATCATCGTCGTGTGCTCTGCAGCATGCCGATGGCGATCATCACCCTCCATACGAATCCATCCCTTGTCGCTGCAAGTACCTCTCCCACCCTCTCTGTCTTCCACGAACATCATCATCATCATCAGGTGCCTTGCTGCATGGCGTTGGCGATCATGGACTTCCATTTGTCTCTGTCTCGTGTTGCTTCAAGCATCTCTTCCACCCTCTTTGTCTTCAGCCACTCTTCAAGTCCGTCTAATATCTTCTCCCTGGGTCTTCCTGGTGCTCTCTTTCCCTCCACCTTTCCTGTTGTGACCAGGTGCTCCAATTCCCCTTTCCTCATTAAATGGCCTATAAATGTTGCCTGTCTTTTCCTAATCTTCCTTATGAATGATCTTCTTGTGTCTGCCTCCACCAAGACTGTCTCGTTTGTTTTCTTTGCTGTCCATGGAACTCACAATATTCTTTTAAGAAACCACATCCGGGCAGTCCACTGAAAAAAACCCTATAAGTCCAATGAAAAAAACAATCTTTTTGAATTTTCATTCCTACCTGCCTCTTACCCAAATTTTAATGTGCAAGGGGCTGAGTGCGAAGACTTAACCACCTGGTCGAGTCTCATCCACTCCACAGATCAGTCATTGAGGGTGTAACTTAAAAACCACATCTTGGCTGCCTCAATCTTGTTCTGGCTTTGCTTTTTGACTGTCCACGCCTCACAACCGTACAACAGTATTGGTTCTATATAACATTCAAGAACTCTCTTCCTGATGTTAACTGATAGGCATTTGTTGGTAAGAATGCTTTTCATCTTCTTGAATGCTGTTTTGGCTTGGCCGATTCTGATGGCTATTTCTGATGTGCATCTGCCGTCTGGTGAAATGATCGTTCCCAAGTATTTAAACTTATCAACCTGTCTCAAGGTTGTGCCGTTTGCTGTTATTTTACATGAGGGGATTCATGTTTTTTACTGATCACCATGACTTCAGTCTTCCTGCTGTTTAGTTCCAACCCCTTACCTTTGCTTTCTATTTCTAGTATATTCACAAGGTATTGTAGGTCCCTTTCATTTTCTGCAATTAGCACGGTGTCATCTGGCGTATCGAATGTTGTTTATCATTTTCCCTCCAACCTTTAATCCGGGGTCTTCTTCTAGGTTCCTCATGATGTTTTTGCTGTAATGTGAAAACAGATCTGGTGACAAAACACAACCCTGTCTGACTCCTCTCTTGATGTTTTGGAAAGAGCTTATATCGTTTTCTATTCTCATTGCAGCTGTTTGTTCCCAATACATTTTTTTGATTATTCGTAGATCTTTTCCATCAATATTGCTTTCTTGGTTGATCAATTCTTCATGTCTTACCCGATCGAAAGCCTTTGTATAATCAACAAAGCATAAATATAAATCCTTATTCATCTCGATTGACCTCTCTATGATA
>JAPXFY010001358.1:7500-22500 GCA_030674185.1 Monoplex corrugatus | reverse complement strand
TTGTCGTCATGATATGTACAGTTACATTTGACGTCATGATATACATGTACTGTTACATTTGTTGTCATGATATGTACAGTTACATTTGTCGTCATGATATACATGTACTGTTACATTTGTCGTCATGATATACATGTAGTGTTACATTTGTCGTTATGATATGCACTGTTACATTTGTTGTCATGATATACATGTACTGTTACATTTGTCGTCATGATATGTACTGTTACATTTGTCGTCATGATATACATGTACTGTTACATTTGTCGTCATGATATGTACTGTTACATTTGTCATCATGATATGTACTGCTATATTTGTCGTCATGATATGTACTGTTACATTTGTCATCATGATATGTACTTTTACATTTGTCGTCATGATATATACTGTTACATTTGTTGTCATGATATGTACTGTTACATTTGTCGTCATGATATATACTGTTACATTTGTCGTCATGATATACATGTACTGTTACATTTGTCGTCATGATATATACTGTTACATTTGTCGTCATGATATACATGTACTGTTACATTTGTCGTCATGATATGTACTGTTACATTTGTCGTCATGATATATATGTACTGTTACATTTCTCATCATGATATACATGTACTGTTACATTTGTTGTCATGATATACATGTACTGTCACATTTGTCGTCATGATATGTACTGTTACATTTGTCGTCATTATATATACTGTTACATTTCTCGTCATGATATACATGTACTGCTACATTAGTTGTCATGATATACATGTACTGTTACATTTGTCGTCATGATATACATGTACTGTTACATTTGTTGTCATGATATGTACTGTTACATTTGTCATCATGATATACATGTAGTGTTACATTTGTCGTCATGATATGTACTGTTACATTTGTTATCATGATATACATGTAGTGTTACATTTGTCGTCATGATATACATGTACTGTTACATTTGTCATCATGATATACATGACTGTTACATTTGTCGTCATGATATACATGTACTGTTACATTTGTCGTCATGATATGTACTGTTACATTTGTTGTCATGATATACATGTAGTGTTACATTTGTCGTCATGATATACATGTACTGTTACATTTGTCGTCATGATATACATGTACTGTTACATTTGTTGTCATGATATACATGTACTGTTACATTTGTCGTCATGATATACATGTACTGTTACATTTGTCGTCATGATATGTATTGTTACATTTGTTGTCATGACATGCACTGTTACATTTGTCGTAATGATGCGCACTGTTAGATTTGTCGTAATGATACGTACTGTTACATTTGTCGTAATGATACGTACTGTTACATTTGTCGTCATGATACGTACTGTTACATTTGTCGTCATGATGCGTATGTTAGACTTGTCGTCATGATACGTACTGTGAATTTGTCGTCATGATACGTACTGTTACATTTGTCGTCATGATATGTACTGTTACATTTGTTGTCATGATACGTACTGTTACATTTGCCGTCATGATATGTACTGTGACATTTGTCGTCATGATATGTACTGTGACATTTGTCGTCATGATATGTACTGTGACATTTGTCGTCATGATATGTACTGTGACATTTGTCGTCATGATATGTACTGTTTGATTTGTCGTCATGATATGTACTGTTTGATTTGTCGTCATGATACGTACTGTTACATTTGTCGTCATGATATGTACTGTGACATTTGTCGTCATGATATGTACTGTGACATTTGTCGTCATGATATGTACTGTGACATTTGTCGTCATGATATGTACTGTTTGATTTGTCGTCATGATACGTACTGTTACATTTGTCGTCATGATATGTACTGTGACATTTGTCGTCATGATATGTACTGTGACATTTGTCGTCATGATATGTACTGTGACATTTGTCGTCATGATATGTACTGTTTGATTTGTCGTCATGATACGTACTGTTACATTTGTCGTCATGATATGTACTGTGACATTTGTCGTCATGATATGTACTGTGACATTTGTCGTCATGATATGTACTGTGACATTTGTCGTCATGATATGTACTGTGACATTTGTCGTCATGATATGTACTGTTTGATTTGTCGTCATGATACGTACTGTTACATTTGTCGTCATGATATGTACTGTGACATTTGTCGTCATGATATGTACTGTGACATTTGTCGTCATGATATGTACTGTGACATTTGTCGTCATGATATGTACTGTGACATTTGTCGTCATGATATGTACTGTTTGATTTGTCGTCATGATATGTACTGTGACATTTGTCGTCATGATATGTACTGTTTGATTTGTCGTCATGATATGTACTGTGACATTTGTCGTCATGATATGTACTGTTTGATTTGTCGTCATGATATGTACTGTTTGATTTGTCGTCATGATATGTACTGTTTGATTTGTCGTCATGATATGTACTGTGACATTTGTCGTCATGATATGTACTGTGACATTTGTCGTCATGATATGTACTGTGACATTTGTCGTCATGATATGTACTGTTTGATTTGTCGTCATGATACGTACTGTTTGATTTGTCGTCATATATATATATATATATATATATATATATATATATATATATATATATATACACATATGTATATATACATATATGTATTATATATACATAATATATATAGTATTCTAATTCGTGCATGCTTCAGCTTATTTCAACAATAAATTGTGCACATCTGGTAAAGATGTCTCTGTCTACACGTGTATATTTCTTATACATGTACATTTGTTTTATGCTCATACTGTCTGTGTAACATGAAAACTGTATTGATACATGTCAGAAAGAAAAAGAGAATCCATGGAAAGGGTGAGCATAAACGATAGTCTAATAAAACTCATTAATCATTAATAAAGATTAGGAAAAGACAAGCAACATTTATAGGATATTTTATGAGGAAAGAGAAATTAGAGCACCTGATCACAACAAGAAAGCTGGAGGGAAAGAGAACACCAGGTAGACCCAGTGAGAAAATATTAGACGGACTTGCAGGGTGGCTCAGGACAGACAGGGTGAGAGATGTACTTGCAGCGACAAAGGATAGATTGGTTTGGAGGGCCATGATCGCCAATGCCCCGCGGCAGGGTACATGATGATGATGATGACTAAAACCCGTAGGTTAAGTAGAACCTGAAGACCGTTTCGGAGCTTAGGACTAACACACTTGCTTGATGCCGCCTTCTCCTCCAAAGACTGTCTCCTGTCTGGGGCTCTACAGTTTCAGTTTCAATTTCTCAAGATGACGTCTCCGCGCTCGGAAAGAATCCCATATGCACTAACGTCACAGGTGTCAGGTGATGGAGAAGATCCACAATGATCACGGCACAAGTCTTAAACCTGCACATAAACCCACGAGTTGG
Organism: Monoplex corrugatus; assembly: GCA_030674185.1. Lineage (NCBI taxonomy): Eukaryota > Metazoa > Mollusca > Gastropoda > Littorinimorpha > Ranellidae > Monoplex > Monoplex corrugatus. The sequence goes on along the minus strand of JAPXFY010001358.1, from coordinate 19,113 downwards.
CCAGGTCCTCAGGTCCTACCTAGATAGTTCCATAACCCTGGAGTCATAGGGGAGTTAGGTGGCAGAGACCTCAACTTTTCCCGGGGCTAACACCACGAGGGCGGCGCCCATCCCCTCTCCTTCGATTCAAATTCATATTCATATTCACTTTTTTTTTTTACCAAGACTTCTGGAAGGCAAGAGGGCTAACTGGGTGGGACCTGGGAAATCAACCTATCTCTCCAATGTTTTATGCCAAGGCAACCGGGCAATGCCCTGCTCTTCACGACTTTCAACTGCTGTGGGATTTTTAGCGTGCGCAGCCGGAAGGCACACGGGTCCGACTCGTTTTTCGTCCCGTTCCGAAGGACTAAACGTTAAGTTCGATTTTCTGTTCAAACTGGAGAGAAAAGTCAAGGCCTCTATGGGGAGCGAACCCTGGAACCTCGAGTTTAGTTATTGGCAGGCGAACGTCTGAACCATTCTGCCACTCTTCTCCCTAATTGGGTCTTTACAGAGTTTCTTGTTATACTACACGGTTTATGTGCAGATTTGTGTCTTACGCTATCATCATTTGGGATCTTCTTCCACCTGCGGCTTTGCTGCATGTGGAATTTCTTCCGAACAACGGAAACGCTAACTTTCAAAAACAAACTTAAACTGAAGTTGTTGATATTACCACCACTACTTCTACTTTTATTGCTCTGTTACTGTACTTCCTTCCGCTACTGCTGCTAGTGTAAAGAAGAAGAAGAAGAAGAAGAAGAAAAAGAAGAAGAAAGAAAAACAGAGAAGGGGAAGACGAAAAAGAAGAAAGAAGAAGAAAAAAAAAGAAGAAGACGAAGAAGAAGAAGAAGAAAAAGAAGAAGAAGAAGAAAAAGAAGAAGAAGAAGAAGAACAATAACAACAACAATAACAACAACAACAAAACAAGAAGAAGAAGAAAAAAAAGAAGATGAAGAAGAGGAGGAAGAGGAGGAGAGAAAAAATAAGAAGAGAAAGAAGAACAAGAACAAAAAGAAGAAGAAGAAGAAGAAAAAGAAGAAGAACAAGAAGAAGAACAAGAAGAAGAACAAGAAGAAGAACAAGAACAACAACAAGAAGAAGAACAACAACAAGAAGAAGAACAACAAGAAGAAGAACAACAAAAAGAAGAACAACAAGAAGAAGAACAAAAACAACAAGAAGAAAAAGAAGAAGAACAACAACAACAAGAAGAACAACAAGAAGAAGAACAACAAGAAGAACAAGAAGAAGAACAACAAGAAGAACAAGAAGAAGAAGAAGAAGAAGAAGAAGAACAACAACAACAACAACAACAACAACAACAAGAAGAAAAGTCCAGTCTATAAGAGGCCAGTCCAGACAAGTCCAAGTTATGTGACAGCTACTGTCTGGGGTGGGACTGTAAGTAAGCCGTTTTCTATTGGGCAAAACACCGTCTACGTCACTTCCGCTACTTGTAGACATAATCTCAGTCTCGTCCCCAGCTGAAGGGACACGACTAATTGAAGGGAGATAATTAAGTGACGATGACTTTAAAAACAAGGTAAAGATAGTCCCATCACTCTGAAATCGGTCGTAGAGGAAGGGAAGTGGGAGACACTATACTGTTCTCTCTACTGAGAAATATACTGACAGCTTTGAATTTGTTAATATTTTAGGGACAAGCATTATCAGTGCGCTGCCTGTCTCCTTCTTCCTCACTGTTTTACTTTCCCTAGCTTTGCAGAAAGCTAGGTTATCGTAATTCATTCCCAGCGAGGTAGAATGGAGCTGCACACATAAATCATCATATAAACTGGACGAGATTCACACCTGTGCAAAGTCGTGCAAGAAGATTTGAAAGCGAAATTGATACATTTGCATCAAGAGCCAAACTGATACATTTGCACCAAGAGCGAAATTGATACATTTGCACCAAGAGCCAAACTGATACATTTGCACCAAAAAGCCAAATTGATAAATTTGCACCAAGAGCCAAATTGATGCATTTGTACCAAGAGCAAAATCGATACATTTGCACCAAGAGGCAAATTGATACATTTGCACCAAGAGCCAAATTGATACATTTGTACCAAGAGCAAAATCGATACATTTGCACCAAGAGCCAAATTGATACATTTGTACTAAGAGACAAATTGGTACATTTGTACCAAGAGCCAAATTGATATATTTGCACCAAGAGGCAAATTGATACATTTGCACCAAGAGCCAAATTGATACATTTGTACCAAGAGCAAAATCGATACATTTGTACCAAGAGGCAAATTGATACATTTGTACCAAGAGGCAAATTGATACATTTGTACCAAGAGGCAAATTGATATATTTGTATCAAGAGGCAAATTGATACATTTGTACCAAGAGGCAAATTGATACATTTGTACCAAGAGGCAAATTGATACATTTGTACCAAGAGGCAAATTGATATATTTGCACCAAGAGGCAAATTGATACATTTGTACCAAGAGGCAAATTGATACATTTGCACCAAGCACAGTATCGAAGTCTAAAGCTTGTATCTCACAGGATTCTAGAGTAAAGCCTGTCACTCACAGGATTCTAGAGTAAAGCCTGTCACTCACAGGATTCTAGAGTAAAGCCCGTCACTCACAGGATTCTAGAGTAAAGTCTGTCACTCACAGGATTCTAGAGTAATACCCGTCACTCACAGGATTCTAGATTAAAGCCCGTCACTCACAGGATTCTAGAGTAAAGTCTGTCACTCACAGGATTCTAGAGTAAAGCCCGTCACTCACAGGATTCTAGAGTAAAGCCTATCACTCATAAGATTCTAGAGTAAAGCCCATAACTCACAGGATTCTAGAGTAAAGCCCGTCACTCACAGGATTCTAGAGTAAAGCCTGTCACTCACAGGATTCTAGAGTAATGACAAGATTCTAGAGTAAAGGTGTCACTGACAGGATTCTAGAGTAATGACAGGATTCTAGAGTAAAGGTGTCACTCACAGGATGATTCTAGAGTAAAGTCCGTCACTCACACGATTCTAGAGTAAAGCCTGTCACTCACAGGATTCTAGAGTAAAGCCTGTCACAGGATTCTAGAGTAATACCTGTCACTCACAGGATTCTAGAGTAAAGCCTGTCACAGGATTCTAGAGTAAAGTCTGTCACTCACAGGATTCTAGAGTAAAGCCCATCACTCACAGGATTCTAGAGTAAAGCCTGTCACTCACAGGATTCTAGAGTAAAGCCTGTCACTCACAGGATTCTAGAGTAATACCTGTCACTCACAGGATTCTAGAGTAAAGCCCGTCACTCACAGGATTGTAGCCTACAGCTTTTCATTCACAAGTCCCCAGACTACGCTTGACTCCTCCTCTCCATCTATCACAATATAGCAAAGTTTCCTGTCTATGGGAATACAGATAACAAACCATCATCAACGACATTCATAATCATAGTCTTAACAGTATCAGACATGTTAGACTTATGGTCCAGACAGTCTGGTTGTGTTTTTTGTTTGTTTGTTTGCTTTGTTTTGTTTTGTTTTCTTTCGTTTTGTTTTGTTTTGTGTGTTTTGTGCTTTAGTCTGTTATGTTCTATTTATGTTTTGTTCTGTTTTGTTGTGTGTTTTGTTTTGTCTTGGTCTCTTCTGTTCTGTTCTGTTTTCGTTTTGTTTGGTGGTTTGTTTTGTTTTGTTTTGTTTTGTTTTGTGTCTGTTGTTTGTTCGTTCTTTTTGTTTCGGTCTTTCTCTTTTTCTTTCTCTTTTGACTGTGCTACTTGTAATAAAGGGGTGTTTCACTTTTTTTTTTTCCTTACAACTTAAAAATCACTCAAGTGATTTTACACCGTGATGAACTTTCACACACTTGTAGATAAATAGTAAACGGTGTTAACTGAATTATTTTGATAAATTCATATATAGTTTTTTTGACACAACGTTTCAACCAGCTGCGATAGGCGTCTGTAAGTTTTCGTCCGTTTTGAAATCGATAGTGTTTCCAGTGTCAGATTTTTTTTTTCGTTTTGTTTTGTGTTTTTTGTTTGTTTGTTTTTGTTTGTTTGTTTGTTTGTTTGTTTGTTTGTTTGTTTTTTGTTTAATCTCTTGTTTTACTTTCCAATATTTTCGCTGCCTTCTCTTTCTGTCAATTTTTGGATCAAAATTACCGTACAATTTGCTACATATCTCCGGAAGAACTTGCTTGGAAGCGAAACCGTTCTTTATTGGCCAAGCTTGTCGAAAAACTGACCACTTAACCCTCTGACTCCCGCACCCTGTACACCAGCATTCCGCATTGTCAACAACGCTAGTAAAGCAAAAACTTGACCTTTTGACTCCCTCACCCTATTCACCAGCTTCCTGGAGGAAGCTGGTGGATAGGGTGAGGGAGTCAAAAGGTCAAATATTTGCAGTTGATGGACGGGGGTGCGGGAGTCAGAGGGTTAACACGGATATATATATATTAATGACTAGAATGGCGCTCTTTCGTCATGGGAAAAGAAAGAAGGCAGTTGGCAAGAGTGGTGTCCCGTCTACAATGACACAAACACAGCGTACATGTCAGAAGACAAGGCACGATAGTCAAGTCAGTAGACGTCGGACCTTCATTCGGAAGGTTGTGGATCTGATCCGTTCAGGCACCTCTACCTGCTGGGAAAAGATGGAAATTCATCCCCTCTCCTCCCAGGTATAATATTTGTGCACATAGACACCTCTTCCTGCTGGGAAAATATGGAAATTTATCCCCTCTCCCCCAGGTATAATATTTGTGCAGATAGACACCTCTTCCTGCTGGGAAAATATGGAAATTTATCCCCTCTCCCAGGTATAATATTTGTGCAGATAGACACCTCTTCCTGCTGGGAAAAGATGGAAATTTATCCCCTCTCCCAGCCATAATATTTGTGCAGATAGACACCTCTTCCTGCTGGGAAAAGATGGAAATGTATCCCCTCTCCCAGGTATAATATTTGTGCAGATAGACACCTCTTCCTGCTGGGAAAAGATGGAAATGTATCCCCTCTCCCAGGTATAATATTTGTGCAGATAGACACCTCTCATTGCTGGGAAAAGATGGAAATGTATCCCCTCTCCCAGGTATAATATTTGTGCAGATAGACACCTCTACTTGCTGGGAAAAGATGGGAATTTATCCCCTCTCCTCCCAGATTAATATTTGTGCAGATAGACACCTCTTCCTGCTGGGAAAAGATGGAAATGTATCCCCTCTCCCAGGTATAATATTTGTGCAGATAGACACCTCTACTTGCTGGGAAAAGATGGGAATTTATCCCCTCTCCCAGGTATAATATTTGTGCAGATAGACACCTCTTCCTGCTGGGAAAAGATGGGAATTTATCCCCTCTCCCAGGTATAATATTTGTGCAGATAGACACCTCTTCCTGCTGGGAAAAGATGGAAATTTATCCCCTCTCCCAGGTATAATATTTGTGCAGATAGACACCTCTTCCTGCTGGGAAAAGATGGAAATGTATCCCCTCTCCCAGGTATAATATTTGTGCAGATAGACACCGCTACTTGCTGGGAAAAGATGGGAATTTATCCCCTCTCCCAGGTATAATATTTGTGCAGATAGACACCTCTTCCTGCTGGGAAAAGATGGGAATTTATCCCCTCTCCTCCCAGATTAATATTTGTGCAGATAGACACCTCTTCCTGCTGGGAAAAGATGGGAATTTATCCCCTCTCCCAGGTATAATATTTGTGCAGATAGACACCTCTACTTGCTGGGAAAAGATGGGAATTTACCCCCTCTCCCAGGTATAATATTTGTGCAGATAGACACCTCTTCCTGCTGGGAAAAGATGGGAATTTATCCCCTCTCCCAGCCATAATATTTGTGCAGATAGACACCTCTTCCTGCTGGGAAAAGATGGGAATTTATCCCCTCTCCCAGCCATAATATTTGTGCAGATAGATACATGTACCTCTATCTGTTGGGAAAAGGATAGGAATTTGGATAGACACCTCTACCTGCTGGGAAAAGGATAAGAATTTATCATATCTTCCAGGTTAAGATTTATGTAGGAATTTGGATAGATACCTCTACCTGCTGGGAAAAGGAAAAGAATTTATCATATCTTCCATGTTAAGATTTATGTAGGAATTTGGATAGATACCTCTACCTGCTGGGAAAAGGAAAAGAATTTATCATATCTTCCAGGTTAAGATTTATGTATGTAGACACCTCTACCTGTTGGGAAAAGGATAGGAATGTATCCTGTCTCCAAGGTTAAGATTTATGTATGTAGACACTTCTACCTGTTGGTAAAAAGTATAGGAAGTTATCCTAACTCCCAGGTTATGATCTATGCCGACCTATCAGATCTCAAAACTCTTTTGTGGTGTACACGCATGCAGGACACGAACTATGCACGTAAAAGATACCTGTAATTCGTGTCAATAGCTGGCTTATGGAATCACGAATAACACCCAGAAAGCACCCACTGAAGGCGGAATAATCAGACTGTGCAGCAGACATACCAACCAGCAACAGTACGAGCAAAACAACGTGCGTACGCGCATCCGAGAGAAATCAGAAGGCTGAAAATACAATCAATGTGTAAAGGTCAGAGCAACCAATTAGACGATGGAGATCTGTGCTCCCAGCAGCCAAGCGCTTTGGGAATGGGTTGTGTACCGTCACAAGCAGTGGCGCGATGTGTTAACGAAACGTTATGCTCGATACTTACCGTTAATTAGAAACGAATCGTCGGCCCCCCTAAATGTTTGTTGTTGTCTGCTTATCTGTTATGATGTATCGACCTGTCGTTACACATACTACGACTTGCTGTATGAACAGACAATAATGAGTGACTCATTCTGTTTGTGTTTTGACATTCCCTTCCAGCTGCTTACCCCAGCCGGCGATTCCGACGAGACCTAGAGCAGACGGAACAATCGTCACCAGTCGGTCCGCTTGTCTGTCCACTTTGTTGCTTTGCTTAGACTTGACGATAACAGCATCATTACGTCCCAGACGTGGACGGGGAGACTAATGGTGTGGGTTGCTTTTGCTCCTCGGTTCTCAGAATCAGAAGAGAAAATGACTCTGCCCGCTTTCTGATAAAAGGGATTCGGGTTCAGTTCCCATGAAGGCATTTTCTGTGCGTGTTTCACTATTGTATCTCTTGTGTGCTGATTTGAACGACTGTTATTACCGTACTATAAGAAACAAGACAGTACGTGTGTTGTTGCGGAATACGCACAATGCACTTTTTTTTTTTACAGTTGGAGAAAAAAATCTGATATTAAAAAATGAATAATGTATAGACAGCGGACAAAAACATACAAACAAACAAACAAACAAACAAACAAACAAACAACACACAAACGATACACAGACATATGTAACATTATGTCAAGCCGCATGGCATCGATGAGCTTGCCTGGCCAGATTATCCCTGATTTCGTACTGAAAAGTGACTTGTGATACAAAGGTCACCACAATACAACACAAGACAATACAGCAGGGTACAACACAGCACGATATAATGCAACACAGTACAACACAACACAACACGATGCAATACAACACAACACAATACAATACAACACAACACGATACAATACAACACAATACAGTACATCACAATACGATACAATACAACACAACACGATATACAACACGATACAATACAACACAATACAGTACATCACAACACGATACAATACAACACAACACGATACAATACAACACGATACAATACAACACGATACAATACAACACGATACAATACAACACGATACAATACAATATGATACAATACAACACAATACAGTACAACACAATACAGTACAACACAATACAACACGGTACAACACAACACAACACGATACAATACGACACAACACGATACAATACAACACAACACGATACAATACAATACAACACGAAACAATACAACACAACACAACACAACACGATACAACACAACACAATACAATACAACACAACACAACACAACATTATACAATACAACACAACACGATACAATACAATACAACACAACACAATACAACACAACACGATACAACACAATACAATACAATACAACATAACACTATACAATACAATACAACACTATACAATACAACACAACACGATACAATACAACACAATACAATGCAACACAACACTATACAATACAAGACAACGCGATACGATACAATACAACATGATACAATACAACACTATACAATACAACACAACACTATACAATACAACACTATACAATACAACACAACACGATACAATGCAACACAACACGATACAATACAACACAACACGATACAATACAACACAACACGATACAATACAACACAACACGATACAATACAATACAACACGATACAACACAACACAACACGATACAATACAATACAACACGAAACAATACAACACAACACGATACAATACAACACAATACAGTACAACACAACACTATACAATACAACACAACACGATACAATACAACACAACACGATACAATACAACACAACACGATACAATACAACACAACACGATACAATACAACACTACACGATACAATACAACACAACACGATACAATACAACACAACACGATACAATACAACACAACACGATACAATACAACACTATACAATACAACACAACATGATACAATAAATACAACACAACACAACACGATACAATACAACACAACACGATACAATACAAAACAACACGATACAATACAGCACAACACGATACAATACAACACAACACGATACAATACAATACAACACTATACAATACAACACTACAGGATACAATACAACACAACACGATACAATACAACACAACACGATACAATACAACACAACACGATACAATACAACACTATACAATACAACACAACACGATACAGTACAACACTACACGATACAATACAATACAACACAACACGATATAATACAACACAACACTATACAATACAACACAACACGATACAATACAACACTATACAATACAACACAACACTATACAATACAACACAACACGATACAGTACAACACAACACTATACAATGCAACACAACACGATACAATGCAACACAACACGATACACAACACGATACAACACAACACGATATAATACAACACAGTACGATAGAATACAACACAACACGATGCAATACAACACAATACGATGCAATACAACACAACACGATACAATACAACACAACACGATACAATACAACACAATACGATACAATACAACACAACACGGTACAATACAACAAGAGTACAATACAACACAACGCAATACAATACAACACAATGCGATACAACAATACAACACAATTCAACACAACACGATGCTATACAACACAACACAACACAATACATTACAATACAATACAACGTAGCACAAAACAATAGACCACAACACCATGCAATGTGATTCTACATGTAGTTACTTTTTGGTGATGAGTTCGATGATGAGCTCGGAGTTTGGTCAGGAGGGATTCATCGCGTTGAGGCCATTCCATACGCTCTCCACCCTCTCTCTGATATTATCTGGCAGATTCCTTGAACCTGCACAAAACGAAAAGCGCTGCAAGGTCTTGAAATTGGGAAAGGGGGGGGGGGAGGGGACGGGATCTACCACACATTAAGCTGACATCATCAGAATGACTGACGCAGTAAGAACACACATCCCACCCTATGAGGATGCCGGGGGATCTTTCAGTATAAACAGTATCCCCACCTTCTGGACATTCTGTGCTAGAAATTTCTTCTTTTCTGTCACTGTCTTTGTGTCTGCTTTGTTCCTCTGCTTTCTGTCGTTTCTTCCCATCATTTTCTGCCTTGCTGGTTCATTGACCTGTGTGTGTTCGATAAAGTCTTACATGCTTTCTTTGGGATTGATAATTAGGTGCATGTATTAAGCGCGTTTTTGGCTCTTGGGAAATGAGATATGCGGAAGCAAATTTTAGGCACTTTAGGTTCTTTTTTATATATGCTTTAGTGTCCTTAGTTATGTTTAAATTTGTATTCAGGCATGTTTTTTAATCCCTTGTGTAATAACTGGACTGAGTGGTCAACGCCAGGGGCATCTCCTTAGAATATATGCGCGAATGCATTGATGTGTGTATTTAATTTTCTTTTCCTTTTTTTTTATTCTTGTTGAAGTACTGTGTGTGTTTTGAAACGGTTATACAATACGCAGTCGGCTGGGCTTTCAACATAAAATGAAAATAATTTTTAAAAAAATAAGAGAAACAGCAGTAAGATGGAGGACAGTTCACAGTCCAGTTTTCATGTTGTAGGCGAAGTGAAGTAAAATAGGTAGCAAAAGAATCAAACAGAAATGATAACAGTAAGAAAAATAATCGGCCTCAGTTGGTGATGAAATCACTGATGTGAAAGGTGATGTACATCTTGGAATGTATGTTCAATGGAGACGTAAGATCCTCAGTCCTTAGTTTTATCACACACACACGCGCACAGCGACGCACACGAACGCACACACACACGCACACACACACACACACACGCACGCACGCACGCACACACACACACACACACGCACGCACGCACGCAAGCACGCACGCACAAACACGCATGGATATATAAACACAGTATGCCTCTTTATTCATAAGAAAAATCTGTTGGTTTTTTTTTTTTGATGACATAAGTCAGTATATAACCTGTAATATTTTGTGGTTTCTTATGTGTCTTCTTACTTGTATATCTTTAATGTTTGCTGTTTTCTCGTTGTGTATGTAACTGTGGACATTTTTATCACCATTTGCTTTTTTTAGCGAAATGTAAAGCGCTGGTGAATATGTTTTTATATGGAATAGGCGCTATACAAATAAACATTATTATCATTGTTATTATTATTATTATTATTATTATTATTATTATTATCAACAAAAAAGAAGTCAACCAGCCCATGTTGAAAAATAGACAGGGAAAAAGTGGCCCACCCCAGAGTTGAACTCACCACCCCTGATTGACGAGCATAACGTTATAACTGCTGAACCAATGAACAACATAACTGACGTGATTGAAACCATTACCTTCCTCTTCTTCAAGTTTGAACACTGATGTTAATTAATACGATATTGAGCTCAGAATGAATAGCTAACTAAATAACTGATGAATCAACTAAGCGACCCACCATCTAACTGAACAGTCAATCAACCAGATAATTAACCAGTTGAATAACCAATTCCTATCCATCAACCAACGGACTAGCCAAAGACCGAAATGCCTACTAACAAATAACTAAATCCAAAACAAGTGTGACTGCCCGCGTTCAAGCAAACAGGAACCAGAAAAAAAAACGAAAAAAAAAAAAGAATGAGAACGCATATTTAATACAACCAGACAAGACAGGCACAAATTTTCGGCCAACTGGCCTTTGTCAAGAGTAAGATCACAAACGAACAAACACCAGATACAAAAGTTAGGAGAAAAAGACTGAAACTTCCCTGCTGCTTCGTCAAGTGTAAGAAAAGGACTAAAATAGTTGATCAATAGCCCACTGACCAACCAACAAGCAAATGTCGAAAGTAACTAAATGAATAACCAACAAATTAGAATAATGACAACTGAAGAACTTTCTGTATCTTACTAAATAACTAGCGAACTCAGCGAACAGCTGAGTGCTACC
>JAPXFY010001358.1:0-5000 GCA_030674185.1 Monoplex corrugatus | reverse complement strand
ACAGCGACGAGGGATAGATTCGTGTGGAGGGCCATGACCGCCAACGCCATGCGGCAGGGCGCATGATGATGATGATAATGATAATTGCTGCAACTCGGTTAAAACGGTAGTAATTGGAGATTTCAGGCAATAATCTTACTTCATTGACAAAATGAACATAAAACGAAACAGAAAACATTTCCAACCGTTCAAACGATAATAGTTTGTGATTTCCGGCACGGCGCTAATCTTTTACTTCACTAACAAAATGAAGATGAAACGGAACACAAAATATTTTCAACCATTCAAGCAGTTTTGGAAGATCTATAAGCTTATCCCACATGGCACAACAATGATTCTCGTTCTCAAAACAACCAATCTTAAAATCGAAGTCACAGGCCCATAGCGAAGATTTTGAACAAATTGTACCCCCATCTTTTGCATGAGTTCTATGTCGTTACCGCCATCCCTCTCATTTCGGCTCTCCAACACACCTCTAGACTCACAGAAACTACAGTCACAGTGAGAGCAGAGCATGAAGTGCCACAGAATGTAGGACACGTTTACACAGCGCCATGTTAATGACTTTTTTCTTTTCTTTTTTTCTTTTCTTTTCTTTTCTTGGTGTCTTGATAGCACCAGAAAACTACTATCCGACATCAACAGGAGAAGACTAAAATACATTGGCCATGTGTCACGCAGCAAGAACACGGACCTCATGGCAACCGTCCTTCAAGGAAAAACAGTGGCAAAAAGGAAGAAAGGCAGACCTCCAGTCTCATGCATCGAAACCATAACTAACATCAGTGGCCATAATATTCAAGAACTTGTCCACAAAAGTCAAAACAGAGCGGCCTGGAGGGAGATGGTGGTGTCCAGGTGTGCAACGGCCAACGCCGAACCCGGTGACGCCGACAGGTGAGACAGGTGAGTATGATGATGAGAGTGACGCCATCGAGTACCATTTCCGATTGAGAGTGGGTGACAGGGCTGTGGTCTACATTGACTTGCATAAATCGTTTTCACGTGGTGCTTTTTTACACACTCCATGCCTGCCAGTTTGACTGCACGGGTTCTGAGTCTGGCTGAAGAACAACGTTATAGTTCTGAGTCTGGCTGAAGAACAACGTTGTAGTTCTGAGTCTGGCTGAAGCAATGTTGTAGTTCTGAGTCTGGCTGAAGAACAACGTTGTAGTTCTGAGTCTGGCTGAAGAACAACGTTATAGTTCTGAGTCTGGCTGAAGAACAACGTTGTAGTTGAGTCTGGCTGAAGAACAACGTTGTAGTTGAGTCTGGCTGAAGAACAACGTTGTAGTTCTGAGTCTGGCTGAAGAACAACGTTGTAGTTCTGAGTCTGGCTGAAGCAATGTTGTAGTTCTGAGTCTGGCTGAAGAACAACGTTGTAGTTCTGAGTCTGGCTGAAGAACAACGTTGTAGTTCTGAGTCTGGCTGAAGAACAACGTTGTAGTTCTGAGTCTGGCTGAAGAACAACGTTGTAGTTCTGAGTCTGGCTGAAGAACAACGTTGTAGTTCTGAGTCTGGCTGAAGAACAACGTTGTAGTTCTGAGTCTGGCTGAAGAACAATGTTGTAGTTCTGAGTCTGGCTGAAGCAATGTTGTAGTTGAGTCTGGCTGAAGAACAACGTTGTAGTTCTGAGTCTGGCTGAAAAACAATGTTGTAGTTCTGAGTTTGGCTGAAGAACAATGTTGTAGTTGAGTCTGGCTGAAGAACAATGTTGTAGTTGAGTCTGGCTGAAGAACAATGTTGTACGGACAGTCTCAAGTCTACCCAGCTATGAAAGGCGACGTGATCCTGTTTAGTGTTGTGGACAGTGAAACAGCCAGAGGCAAAATGTAAACCACCTCAAAAAGTTGACTTGAGAGTTATCAGTCTTTCCCACCTTGGAGTTATAAGTCTCTATTACACCACAGTTATTAGTCTTTCCCACCTCACACTTTTTAGTCTTCCCCACCTCACACTTATTAGTCTTTCCCGCCTCACACTTATTAGTCTTCCCCACCTCACAGTTATTAGTCTTCCCCACCTCACAGTTATTAGTCTTCCCCACCTCACACTTTTTAGTCTTCCCCACCTCACACTTTTTAGTCTTCCCCACCTCACACTTATTAGTCTTCCCCACCTCACAGTTATTAGTCTTCCCCACCTCACACTTTTTAGTCTTCCCCACCTCACACTTTTTAGTCTTCCCCACCTCACAGTTATTAGTCTTCCCCACCTCACACTTTTTAGTCTTCCCCACCTCACACTTATTAGTCTTTCCCGCCTCACACTTATTAGTCTTCCCCACCTCACACTTATTAGTCTTCCCCACCTCACAGTTATTAGTCTTTCCCGCCTCACAGTTATTAGTCTTCCCACCTCACACTTTTTAGTCTTCCCCACCTCACACTTTTTAGTCTTCCCCACCTCACAGTTATTAGTCTTCCCACCTCACAGTTATTAGTCTTCCCCACCTCACAGTTATTAGTCTTTCCCGCCTCACAGTTATTAGTCTTCCCACCTCACACTTTTTAGTCTTCCCCACCTCACACTTTTTAGTCTTCCCCACCTCACAGTTATTAGTCTTCCCACCTCACAGTTATTAGTCTTCCCCACCTCACACTTTTTAGTCTTCCCCACCTCACACTTTTTAGTCTTTCCCACCTCACAGTTATTAGTCTTCCCCACCTCACACTTTTTAGTCTTCCCCACCTCACTGTTATTAGTCTTCCCCACCTCACACTTTTTAGTCTTCCCACCTCACAGTTATTAGTCTTCCCCACCTCACACTTTTTAGTCTTCCCCACCTCACAGTTATTAGTCTTCCCCACCTCACACTTTTTAGTCTTCCCACCTCACAGTTATTAGTCTTCCCCACCTCACACTTTTTAGTCTTCCCACCTCACAGTTATTAGTCTTCCCACCTCACACTTTTTAGTCTTCCCCACCTCACACTTTTTAGTCTTCCCCACCTCACAGTTATTTGTCTTCCCCACCTCACACTTTTTAGTCTTCCCCACCTCACAGTTATTAGTCTTTCCCACCTCACAGTTATTAGTCTTTCCCACCTTACAGTTATCAGTCTTTCCCACCTTACAGTTATTAGTCTTTCCTGCCTTACAGTTATTAGTCTTCCCCACCTTACAGCTATTAGTCTTTCCCACCTTACAGTTATTAGTCTTTCCCACCTTACAGTTATCAGTCTTTCCCACCTTAGAGTTATTAGTCTTTCCCACCTTACAGTTATCAGTCTTTCCCACCTTACAGTTATTAGTATTTCCCACCTCACAGTTATTAGTCTTTCCCACCTCACAGTTATTAGTCTTTCCCACCTCACACTTATTAGTCTTTCCCACCTCACAGTTATTAGTCTTTCCCACCTCACACTTATAAGTCTTTCCCACCTCACACTTTTTAGTCTTTCCCACCTCACAGTTATTAGTCTTTCCCACCTCACACTTATTAGTATTTCCCACCTCACAGTTATTAGTCTTTCCCACCTCACAGTTATTAGTCTTTCCCACCTCACACTTATTAGTCTTTCCCACCTCACACTTATAAGTCTTTCCCACCTTACAGTTATTAGTCTTTCCCACCTCACACTTATAAGTCTTTCCCACCTCACACTTATTAGTCTTTCCCACCTCACACTTATAAGTCTTTCCCACCTCACAGTTATTAGTCTTTCCCACCTCACACTTATTAGTCTTTCCCACCTCACACTTATTAGTATTTCCCACCTCACACTTATAAGTCTTTCCCACCTCACACTTATAAGTCTTTCCCACCTCACACTTATTAGTCTTTCCCACCTCACACTTATTAGTCTTTCCCACCTCACACTTATTAGTATTTCCCACCTCACACTTATTAGTATTTCCCACCTCACACTTATTAGTCTTTCCCACCTCACAGTTATCAGTCTTTCCCACCTCACAGTTATTAGTCTTTCCCACCTCACAGTTATTAGTCTTTCTCACCTCACAGTTATTAGTCTTACACACCGCACAGTTATTAGTCTTTTCCAGCTTACAGTTATTAGTCTCCCCAACCTCTCCTTGACATTAGGGTCTATCTTGATCTTTAGCTCTTTATCTACAGAGTGATGTCACACAACGCAAGGACCATTGCTTTAGTTACGTAAACTTTACAATTTTAAGTATGAAACAGACACACATATAAATATCTTTCAAAGAAAAAAATCTAAGAACAAAAAAAAAAAAAGGTTCAATTTTTTGCTGGAGAAGGGAGGACTTTAAACAGGATTTTTCTGTCTCGCAGTTTTCTCCCTTAGCCAGCGGTTCTCTACTTTACCATAAAAAAGAAAGGGAAAAGCTAGGCTCAGTCATGTTCCCTTACGCTCCATTCACAGTTGGTGATGCTTGGCTGGGCAGTGTGAAGAGGCGATCACTTGTTGATGAGGGTGCTGAGTGTCCTATGTTGTGCTGGATCCTCTCTCCTCAGCATTACCCATATTACACGCACCATTTCAGCGTCTGAACGAAAATGAATGCCTCATGGTGAGGTTGATTTTTAGTCGTTCATGTGTTTGTTTTTCTTGTTCTTTGCTTGTTTGTTTAATCGTTTGTTTGCTTCTTTCTCTCTTTCTTTCTTTGTCGTTTTTCTTTCTTTCTTTCTTTCTTTCTTTTTTTCATTTGCCTTTTCTTTTTTCTTTCGTTCTTTTTTTGTTGTTGTTTTTTCTTCTTTCTTTCTTTCTTGTTATTTTCTATCTTTTTTTTTCTTTTTCTTTCTTTCTTTCTTTTCTTCTTTTTTCTTTTCTTTCTTTCTTTTCTTTCTTTCTTTCTTTTCGTTTTTTTTTCTTTTTCTCTCTTTCTTTCTTTTTCCTTCTTCTTGTTTCTTTCTTTCTTTTTCTTTGTTTCTTTCTTTTATCTCTCTCTCTCTTTCTTTTTTCTTTCTTTCATATGTTCTTTTTCTTTCTTTCTTTCTTTCCTTTTTCTTTCTTTCTTTTTGTTTCTGTCTTCCTTTTTCTTTGTTTCTTTCTTTCCTTTTTCTTTCTTTCT
>JAPXFY010000136.1:75000-89384 GCA_030674185.1 Monoplex corrugatus | reverse complement strand
GGGAATGAGCCAAACAAAGCATTCTGACTTGAACAGAAAGTCCAACTTGCCCAAGAATGACGTATGAAAGACAGGCATCATGCCATCAAATTAAGTGCACGGGCATTGACACTGAATCGTTTTGTGCAAACTGAGTTTAAGATAATCCTGTTGATAGTGATGTTCTTGTGCTGGGAAATTTCATGAACGTGTTTCAATAGTTATAAATTCTACTGGTGTATTTACCATGTAAAAATATTCCAGTGCATACTTACGTGCATCCACAAATCAATGTGCTGATAGGAGGAAAGAGCATCCTTGGGTTAGAAACTGCCACTATAAACATACGAATTGTATAGCAACATGCAGGGTTAGACAACTAGATAGTAGAACATAACGAAGACTGCAACATCAGAATCTGAAGAAACAAAGGAAGGCTGCCTCTGAATTTGAGAAACAATGTTAAAAAATATTGAAAGAATTGATAGTGATACATAGTTCCCTTAACTAAGTGGAATCACCAAAGAAGCAAATGACTATAAAGAAGAAGATCCAAGACTGCTTCTTCAGAGACTCCTTTCAGTTCACTAGAAAACCACTCAAACAACCACGTTTTTGGACACAGTAAACAAGGAAGCTCCATAACAGTGTCTGAACAAAACATATTCCGACCCTCAGAGTGAAGCACCACCTAAAAATGTACAGTCTGGTGCAACCTATAATTCCGGAGAATGTATTAAATTGCAAGGCCGCCAACACTGGATGAAGTAAAAAAGTGGTGGAGAAAGCCACACCAAAACATTACCTGGGGCCAAAAGGATGTTTCACTGGTTGCTTAAGAAATGTCCAAGCGTCCATGGATGGCTCCTCAAACTGATATGATCAGCATGGAGGAATTTGAAGATCAGCAACCAGTGGATGATAACTGAAAAAGTGTATATAAAATGAAATCAGAATGTGAGTGACATATTCCGTTTCAGATCAAAATCACATATAAACGTCAAAGGGGAAATCATTCTCCGTCATGGCAGTGAGGTTGAATTAATATCTCAAAGAAAATGAATTCTTCGATGTGCCGGACCAAGAGGGAAGCATCCAAAGAGTGTCTGACTGTGTAAGAACAGTCCACAAAGATTTGGGAAGCAGTCCTAAGGCTAAAGCAGAGAAATGAGACTTCAAGTTGTGTGGCACGATCTGGCAAATACGTATGGATCAGTTTGCACAAAATGATTCAGCTGGTTTTAGAAATGTATCATGTCCCAAACAATATTCGAGAAATGCGGAAAGAGAACTTTCATTACTATGAAATGCGGTTTTCCACAATGGAATACATGATATGCGGATTCAGTTTGGAAATAGGCCTAACAATGGGCCATGTAATTTCTCCAATAATATGAGAAAGAATGGTTGCTTTTTTTGTATGTCATATAATATTGCTTTGTCAAAATGTGGGCTATTCTTAGGACTTGTAGATCGAGTGGTACTTTGAGACAGGTTGATAAGTTTAAATATCTGGGAACGGTCATCTCACCAGATGGCAGATGCACATCAGAAACAGCCAGCAGAATCGACCAAGCCAAACCAGCATTCAGGAAGATGAAAAGCTTTCTCACCAACAAATGTCTATCAATTAACATCAAGAAAAGTGTTCTTGAATGTTATACGGAACTGATACTGTTGCACGGTTGTGAGGCATGGACAATCAACACGCAAAGTCAGAACAAAATTGATGCAACTGAAATGTGGTTTCTAAGAAGAATGTTGAGAGTTCCATAGACTGCAAAGAAAACAAACGAGACAGTCTTGAAGGAGGCAGAAACAAGAAGATCATTAATAAAGAAGATTAGGAAAAGACAAGCAACACTTATAGGCCATTTTATGAGGAAAGAAGAATCAGAACACCTGGCCAATGATCAGCATAGTGGGTTAGATAATTCCAGTAGTTACAACTATTCAACAGACATAATGAAACATACACTCAGGCCCATGTATTGTAGGGCCAGTGATCAGCATAGTGGGTTAGATAATTCCAGTAGTTACAACTATTCAACAGACATAATGAAACATACACTCAGGCCCATGTATTGTAGGGCCAGTGATCAGCATAGTGGGTTAGATAATTCCAGTAGTTACAACTATTCAACAGATATAATGAAACATACACTCAGGCCCATGTATTGTAGGGCCAGTGATCAGCATAGTGGGTTAGATAATTCCAGTAGTTACAACTATTCAACAGACACAATGAAACATACACTCAGGCCCATGTATTGTAGGGCCAATGATCAGCATAGTGGGTTAGATAATTCCAGTAGGGACAACAGCTCAACATACCTATGGTAAAGCCCTTACAATCACTTCCCAGCCTGTTTATTGTTATAATCAATGTAATGGTAAACTGTCGCTCCATCTGGGTGACATTATGACCCATCGTCTATGCAAATAGTTCAAGGCACAATTGATTCAGGACAAGAATCCCTTAAAACAATACAAAACCACTCTCAAAACGGCGAAATTTATATCATCCGTCCTATCAGTAATACATGTGTATTTATTGTATTTATTTTGTGTGGTTTTTAGAACACCACTCCTGTGTTATTTATTGTCAAAATCACTGATAATGATGCAGAAAACAGAAGAAAACTTGCGTTGATACCTGTCCAGGACTGGAAAGATTGAGAAAAGAGACGAGTGCACTGATTTTAACACACCAATGTATATTGCCAGGCCATTGTATATATATCTGAAAATATCGGGATGCTTGTATGACTGATTTTGCTGCTGTTTTACTGTTGCACTTGCTGTTGCTATTTGATTTTCATTTCCTCGCATAATCATGTTTTGTTGGGTCAGGTGTAAACTGAACATAGATCTAAAACTAATGAATCAACAGAACCACAACTCTCTCCATATACTGAGCAGACAACCTGAGACACACTGTTTCACTCCTTACTTGAAGAACTCAAACCATGTTTTTTACTTTGACTTTGTAACGACTTATGTCAGTTATGGTGATTTTTATCATTTCCAGGGTTAACAATTGTTTGATGCTTACATTTTCCTGAAATACTCGTTAGAATTAACACAACATTTCTATGCCAATATTGATATTGATACATAAAACACATAACTGACTTGAATGCAACGGCAAATTCGTTACACAATAGACACACGAATCAGTAATAAGTTCTGTAGTTTAGTACTGGTATAATATTGGAGCTGGGTTGATCAATACTTGTGCCTGCCATTTCTCTAGCGCAGACGTGCACGGCTATTGTGTGTCAGTCCGCGCTATGCTCGGGCAGAATCCCCAGTAAGTTCGACATCGGTCGTCTGCCATTTTGCGAAACAAATTTTATAGCTACCGATCTTTATTGGAAAAGGTAGCCTGTAAGACTAGCTGTAGAGGTTTGCCAGTGCTTATTTTACATAAAACAGTTATAGTTTTCAGGCACTCTGTCTTAATCAAGCATGTCTGGTTTATATTTTCAGAAGACTTTATATTCTCTGATTTTAATGTAAGTCCCAGGACTGTTTCTATTTGTCATTTATAAGAAAGATGAAAATGTAAGACATCCCACACTTCCCTGATGATTTACGACCTTCAGGAAACTTTTATAATTTCTGTGACAGCAGAGATGTAAGCCTACTGCTAGAGATTTATTGCTTTTGCTTTCTGCAGAGATTTATCATGTTCGCAACTTGAACGAAACAAAATAAATCAATAAGAACCATTGAAAAATCAGTCACCAACTCCCAGTCACCTCCACAGCCACCACCACCAATACTTAGACAATCACCCCATCACATAAACCACGGCTATTACCGACACTATCTTTTCAATAATTACCGTACACTCTGGAGAGGTTATCGTCATTTCTACCATTTTTCACAGTACTTCTGGAATGGTGTGGGTTTAATAAAAGTGTTACATTATTTCATCTATATGTTTCTTCAAAAATTCTCCTTCGCCTTCTTCCACTATTCTGTAAGGAGTCACTGAGGTGCCACAATCAACAGTTGTTCACCAGATTATCCCAGCTATGTCATTTGTGTGCCAAAGCTTGAGTCTCTGCAATGTCTTCTCTGCCCGGCACACAATGTTGTCATTCCATTTGTCTTCCCCTCTGTCTCCATCTCTCCATAATGATTTAAACATTTTCCATCTGGGAAAGCCTGAAGTCTTTAGACGCTTCAAATCATATCTTCGTGAACAAAATGTGAGTAATCATACCATTGAACGTCTTACCTAAAAAGGAATAGATAGAGGAAGTGACCGGAAATCCACCATGGAATGAAAAACAAGAGCTATCATTGATCAGACCAACATTGGTATCATCATAAAAGTAACACTGCATAGACTCTTACAGCGTGGAATGGAAAGTGTTTGGGCTTTTCCTGGAACAGAGATAAAGGAAAAGTGAAGAAAAGAAACAGACAACTGAAGAACAAGCAAGTTTGCCAAACCGTCTGTGTGAGTGTTTGTGGGCTGTTTGTTGATTGTTATCCAGATATATCTGTAAGTTTGTCATGATACGTATACATGGACGTCTCCTCTTTGCTGTTGTTGTTGTTGTTGTTGTTGTTGTTGTTGTTGCTGTTGTTTTCGGCCATCATGCTGCGTCGATATGGGTGTGTATGTATGAATGTATGTGTATATGTCTGTATGCGGGCATATGGAAATATGCATGTATTTACTGTCATTTGTTATTTCCATCTTTTACCTGTTTATTTATCTATATATTCCTGTATTTTGTATTAATTTATTCACCTGCTTACTTACTTCTTATTCACTTACTTACTCACTCACTTGCTTGCTTGCTTCTTTGCTTGCTTACTTGCTGGCTTACTTACTTGCTTACTTACTCACCTATTTATGATTAATAAAATATTGTTTTCACCTAGTTGATAGACAGCTGAGCATTTGGGGGAGGGGGGTTTCTGCCATGTGAGACGAGTTTATACAGAATAGCTAGTAGTGTTGTGATTCAGACGTTTCATTATTCATTTATTTACTTTATATACATGTTCCTTTTGAAGGTAAGATACACACATACACATGTCATTTACATGTAACCAAGATTATTCCAGTGGTAGGCTGATAAAATACCAATATGAAATATAGACTAGGTAATAATAATAATAATAATTACAATATTTATATAGCGCAAAATCTTGATAAAATCAAATCTAAGCGCTGAAGCAGACACACACGCACGCACGCACGCACGCACGCACACACACGCACGCACGCACACACACACACACACACACACACACACACACACACACACACACACACACACACACACACACACACACACACGCATGGCTATAAATGGGGAGAACGAATAAAAGCAATAAAAGCAAGAATAAAAGCAATGGAAAATTATAGAGAGCATAGCATATACAATTATATATTATAACCATGTGATTCCCCTCCGAGCGGAGACAGGCTGCAGAGGGAGGGGGGGGGGGGTGTTGAGTGAGGTTAGGATTTTATGCTGAGGAGAAAAGGTGAGTTTTGAGAGCGGACTTGAAGGAGACAAAAGTAGGTTGCTGACGGACTGAGAGAGGAAGTTTGTTCCAGGAGAGTGGACCAGAAACAGAGAAGGCTCGTGGACCATAGGTATTGAGCTTAGTGCGTGGAAAGCGAAAAGTCAGAGGATCGGAGGCAGAGCGGAGGGTACGTGAGGGAACATAGATCTCAAGTAGGCTTGACAGGTAATCGGGGGCTGCGTTATTGAGGCTATTGTAGCACATGGTGTCTAGTTTGTACTGTATTCGCTTTGATACAGGGAGCCAGTGAAGTTGTGCCAGGAGAGGAGATATGTGGTCAGCTTATTTCTTTTTGAGTGCAAGGCGTACATCATTGTTTTGAATGCGCTGTAGGCTGTGAATGGTGGAGGCAGGAAGACCAGACAGGAGTGAATTGCAATAGTCAATGCGAGACATTATGAAGGAGAGAACGAGTTTTGCAGTTGTTTCCACAGAGAGATACTTCCTGATCAGCCTTATACGATGGAGATGAGAGTAGCAAGATCTGGCAGTTTGAGAAACAAAGTTGTTCATGGAGAAGGTAGAGTCAATGCAGACACCAAGGTTTTTAGCTGAATCAGAAATTGGGACTGATGTGTTACATAATGGGAGAGAAAGAGGAGGCAGCTGAGAAAGTTTCTGACGGGTGCCAATGAGGATAGCTTCTGTCTTGTCGTCATTAAGCTGAAGTTTGTTGAACGTCATCCAGTTCTTAATGTCCGAGTAACACTCAGGTAAAACATAGTCTAGGTAGGGCCTCAGAACCTGGCCAGCTCATGGGTTTATGTGCAGGCTTAAGGCGTGTGCCACGGTCACCATACAGTGGTACCTGTGACGATAGTGCATATGGAATTGGTTCCGAGTGCAGAGACGTTATCTTGAGAAACTGAAACTGAAACTGAACTCCATTTCTCAACAGTTCCCTAGAGGACAGATTTAGCAAGGCATTGGCTCTTGTCACATGAGCAGACCAATAAAGTTTTTGTTTTCTTGATTGAAGTCAGCAGATCATCATATGGTCCAGTGTGTTGCTTGATGGATTGGTGCACGTGTTGACTGGTGATATGATAGGTGTATGCACGTGTTGACTGGTGATATGATCAGTGTATGCACGTGTTAACTGGTGATATGATCAGTGTATGCACGTGTTAACTGGTGATATGATCAGTGTATGCACGTGTTAACTGGTGATATGATCAGTGAATGCACGTGTTAACTGGTGATATGATCAGTGTATGCACGTGTTAACTGTGATATGATCAGTGTATGCACGTGTTGATTGGTGATATGATCAGTGTATGCACGTGTTAACTGGTGATATGATGAGTGTATGCACGTGTTGACTGGTGATATGATGAGTGTATGCACGTGTTGACTGGTGATATGATGAGTGTATGCACGTGTTGACTGGTTATATGATCAGTGTATGCACGTGTTAACTGGTGATATGATCAGTGTATGCACGTGTTAACTGGTGATATGATGAGTGTCTGCACGTGTTGATTGGTGATATGATCAATGTATGGACGTGTTAACTGGTGATATGATGAGTGTATGCACGTGTTAACTGGTGATATGATCAGTGTATGCACGTGTTGATTTGTGATATGATCAATGTATGCACGTGTTAACTGGTGATATGATGAGTGTATGCACGTGTTAACGGGTGATATGATGAGTGTATGTACTTGTTGACTGGTGATATGATCAGTGTATGCACTTGTTGACTGGTGATATGATCAGTGTATGCACGTGTTAACTGGTGATATGATGAGTGTATGCACGTGTTAACTGGTGATATGATGAGTGTCTGCACTTGTTAACTGGTGATATGATGAGTGTATGCATGTGTTGACTGGTGATATGATGAGTGTCTGCACTTGTTAACTGGTGATATGATGAGTGTATGCACGTGTTGACTGGTGATATGATGAGTGTCTGCACTTGTTAACTGGTGATATGATGAGTGTATGCACGTGTTGACTGGTGATATGATCAGTGTATGTACATGTTGACTGGTGATATGATCAGTGTATGCACGTGTTGACTAGTGATATGATCAGTGTATACATGTGTTGACTGGTGAATGATGAGTGTATGCACGTGTTGACTGGTGATATTAGTGTATGCAGGTGTTAACTGGTGATATGATCAGTGTATGCACGTGTTGACTGGTGATATGATCAGTGTATGCACGTGTTGACTGGTGATATGATCAGTGTATGCACGTGTTGACTGGTGATATGATCAGTGTATGCACGTGTTGACTGGTGATATGATCAGTGTATGCACGTGTTGACTGGTGATATGATCAGTGTATGCACGTGTTGACTGGTGATATGATCAGTGTATGCACGTATTGACTGGTGATATGATCAGTGTAGCCGTGTTGACTGGTGATATGACAGTGTATGCATGTGTTGACTGGTGATAGATCAGTGTATGCACGTGTTGACTGGTGATATGACAGTGTATGCACGTGTTGACTGGTGATATGATCGGTAATATGCACGTGTTTGACGGTGAAATGACAGTGTATGCACGTGTTGACTGGTGATATGACAGTGTATGCACGTGTTGACAGGTGATATGATCAGTGTATGCATGTGTTGACTGGTGATAATGATCAGTGTATGCACGTGTTGACTGGTGATGTGATCAGTGTATGCACGTGTTAACTGGTGATATGATCAGTGTATACACGTGTTAACTGGTGATATGTATCAGTGTATGCACGTGTTAACTGGTGATATGATCAGTGTAGCACGTGTTGACTGGTGATATGACAGTGTATGCACGTGTTAACTGGTGATATGATCCATGTATGCACGTGTTGACTGGTGATATGACAGTGTATGCACGTGTTGACTGGTGATATGATCAGTGTATGCACGTGTTGACTGGTGATATGACAGTGTATGCACGTGTTGACTGGTGATATGACAGTGTATGCACGTGTTAACTGGTGATATGATCAGTGTATGCACGTGTTGACTGGTGATATGATCAGTGTATGCACGTGTTACTGGTGATATGATCAGTGTATGCACGTGTTAACTGGTGATATGATCAGTGTATGCACGTGTTACTGGTGATATGATGAGTGTATGCACGTGTTGACTGGTGATATGATCAGTGTATGCACGTTGTATGTCACTGTTGAATTGAATGATCAGTGTAAGCACGTGTTGACTGGTGATATGATCAGTGTATGCACGTGTTAACTGGTGATATGATCAGTGTATGCACGTGTTGACTGGTGATATGATCAGTGTATGCACGTGTTGACTGGTGATATGATCAGTGTATGCACGTGTTGACTGGTGATATGACAGTGTTATGCACGTGTTAACTGGTGATATGATCAGTGTATGCAGTGTTGACTGGTGATATGATCAGTGTATGACGTGTTAACTGGTGATATGATCAGTGTATGCACGTATGTTAGCATGGTGATTGATCAGTGTTATGCACACGTGATTGATAGTGATGATGTATGGTGATATATCAGTGTATGCACGTGTTAACTGGTGAAATAGTGATCACGTGTTATGTAGTCATCGTGTTGACTGGTGATATGATCAGTGTATGCACGTGTTAACTGTGATATGATCAGTGTATGCACGTGTTGACTGGTGATTGATCAGTGTATGCACGTGTTAACTGGTGATATGATCAGTGTACGGGACATGATGTTGGCTGGTGATATGATCAGTGTATGCACGTGTTGATTGGTGATATGATCAGTGTATGCACGTGTTGACTGGTGATGATATGATCAGTGTATGGACTGATGGTAGACTGATGGTGATATGATCAGTGTATGCACGTGTTGACTGGTAGATATGATACAGTATGTTATGCAATGTTGCACGTTAACTGGTGATATGATCAGTGTATGCACGTGTTGAACTGGTGATATGTCATGTATGCACGTGTTGACTGGTTGATCATGATCAGTGTATTGCAACGTGTTTAACTGGTGATATGATCAGTGTATGCACTGTTGACTGGTGATATGATAGTGTATGCACTTGTTAACTGGTGATATGATCAGTGTATGCACGTGTTGACTGGTGATATGATCAGTGTATGCACTTGTTAACTGGTGATATGATCAGTGTATGCACGTGTTAACTGGTGATATGATAGTGTATGCACTGTTACTGGTGATATGATCAGTGTATGCACTGTACTGTTGATATGACGTGAATGACGTTAACTGTGATAGCATGTTAATGCACGTGTGATGTGATATGATCAGTGTATGCACGTGTTGACTGGTGATATGATCAGTGTATGCACGTGTTGACTGGTGATATGATCAGTGTATGCACGTGTTGACTGGTGATATGATCAGTGTATGCACGTATTGACTGGTGATATGATCAGTGTATGCACGTGTTGACTGGTGATATGACAGTGTATGCATGTGTTGACTGGTGATATGATCAGTGTATGCACGTGTTGACTGTGTGATATGACAGTGTATGCACGTGTTGACTGGTGATATGATCGGTATATGCACGTGTTGACTGGTGATATGACAGTGTATGCACGTGTTGACTGGTGATATGACAGTGTATGCACGTGTTGACAGGTGATATGATCAGTGTATGCATGTGTTGACTGGTGATATGATCAGTGTATGCACGTGTTGACTGGTGATGTGATCAGTGTATGCACGTGTTAACTGGTGATATGATCAGTGTATACACGTGTTTAACTGGTGATATGATCAGTGTATGCACGTGTTAACTGGTGATTTGATCAGTGTAAGCACGTGTTGACTGGTGATATGACAGTGTATGCACGTGTTAACTGGTGATATGATCACTGTATGCACGTGTTGACTGGTGATATGACAGTGTATGCACGTGTTGACTGGTGATATGATCAGTGTATGCACGTGTTGACTGGTGATATGACAGTGTATGCACGTGTTGACTGGTGATATGACAGTGTATGCACGTGTTAACTGGTGATATGATCAGTGTATGCATGGTTGACTGGTGATATGATCAGTGTATGCACGTGTTGACTGGTGATGTGATCAGTGTATACACGTGTTAACTGGTGATATGATCAGTGTATGCACGTGTTAACTGGTGATATGATGAGTGTATGCACGTGTTGACTGGTGATATGATCAGTGTATGCACGTGTTACTGGTGATATGATCAGTGTATGCACGTGTTGATTGGTGATATGACAGTGTATGCACGTGTTAACTGGTGATATGATCAGTGTATGCACGTGTTGACTGGTGATATGATCAGTGTATGCACGTGTTACCTGATGATATGATCAGTGTATGCACGTGTTGACTGGTGATGTGATCAGTGTATGCACGTGTTAACTGGTGATATGATCAGTGTATGCATGTGTTGGCTGGTGATATGATCAGTGTATGCACGTGTTGATTGGTGATAGGATCAGTGTATGCACGTGTTGACTGGTGATATGATCAGTGTATGCACGTGTTGATTGGTGATATGATCAGTGTATGCACGTGTTGACTGGTGATATGATCAGTGTATGCAATTGTTAACTGTGATATGATCAGTGTATGCACGTGTTAACTGTGATATGATCAGTGTATGCACGTGTTGACTGGTGATATGATCAGTGTATGCACGTGTTAACTGGTGATATGATCAGTGTATGCACTTGTTAACTGGTGATATGATGAGTGTCTGCACTTGTTAACTGGTGATATGATCAGTGTATGCACGTGTTGACTGGTGATATGATCAGTGTATGCACTTGTTAACTGGTGATATGATCAGTGTATGCATGTGTTAACTGGTGATATGATCAGTGTATGCACTTGTTAACTGGTGATATGATCAGTGTATGCACTTGTTGACTGGTGATATGACGACTGTATGCACTTGTTAACTGTGATATGATAAGTGTATGCACTTGTTAACTGGTGATATGATCAGTGTATGCACTTGTTAACTGGTGATATGATCAGTGTATGCACTTGTTTTACTGGTGATATGACGACTGTATGCACTTGTTAACTGTGATATGATCAGTGTATGCACGTGTTAACTGGTGATATGATAATAATAATAATAATAATAATAATAATAATAATTACAATATTTATATAGCGCAAAATCTTGATAAAATCAAATCTAAGCGCTGAAACAGATACACACACACGCACGCACGCACACACACGCACGCACTCATGAACGCGCGCATACATATAAACACACACACGCGCGCGTGCGCGCGCGCACACACACACACACGCATGCACACGGCTATAAATGGGGAGAAAGAATAAAAGGAATGGAAAATTATAGAGAGCATATTATATACAATTATATATTACAATGTGATTCCCCTCCGAGTGGAGACAGGCTGCAGAGGGGATTGAGTGAGGTCATGATTTTATGCAGAGGAGAAGAGCGGACTTGAAGGAGACAAATGTAGGTTGCTGACGGACTAAGAGAGGAAGTTTGTTCCAGGAGAGCGGACCAGAAACAGAGAAGACTCGTGAACCATAACTTAGTGCATGGAAAGCGAAAAGTCAGAGGATCGGAGGCAGAGCGGAGGGTACGTGAGGGAACATAGATCTCAAGTAGGCTTGACAGGTAATCAGGGGCTGCGTTATTGAGGCTTTTGTAGCACATGGTGTCTAGTTTGTACTGTATGCGCTTTGATACAGGGAGCCAGTGAAGTTGTGCCAGGAGAGGAGATATGTGGTCAGCTTTTTTCTTTTTGAGTACAAGGCGTGCAGCATTGTTTTGAATGCGCTGTAGGATGTGAATGGTGGAGGCAGGAAGGCCAGACAGGAGTGAATTGCAATAGTCAATGCGAGACATTATGAAGGAGAGAACGAGTTTTGCAGTTGTTTCCACAGAGAGATACTTCCTGATCAGCCTTATACGATGGAGGTGATAGTAGCAAGATCTGGCAGTTTGAGAAACAAAGTTGTTCATGGAGAGGGTAGAGTCAATGCAGACACCAAGGTTTTTAGCTGAATCAGAAATTGGGACTGATGTGTTACATAATGGGAGAGAAAGAGGAGGCAGCTGAGAAAGTTTCTGACAGGTGCCAATGAGGATAGCTTCTGTCTTGTCATCATTTAGCTGAAGTTTGTTGTATGTCATCCAATTTTTAATGTCCGAGTAACACTCAGTGGTGCGAGTCAGGAGGTGCTGTATATTGTCAGGTGAGTCACTGTCTTGAAGTTGGGTGTCATCAGCATAGAAGTGGTGTTTTATAGAGTGGGAGTTGATGATGGTGGACAGGGGGGAGGTGTAAAGAGTGAAAAGAACAGGGCCAAGGACAGATCCTTGTGGAACACCACAGGTCAGGTATGCAGGTTGAGAGTAAGTGCCATTGATGAGAACGGTTTGTTTTCTGTTTGATAGGTATGAAGTGAACCAAGACAGAGCAATGTCAGAGATGCCAAAAGTATGATGAAGTCTAGAAAGGAGAATACCATGATCAATGGTATCAAAGGCTGCAGACAGATCAAGGAGTGTGAGGAGAGTGATTTTGCCAGTATCAGTTGCAAGGAGGAGATTGTTGAGAATGTGTAGTAGGGCAGTTTCAGTGCTATGGCACTGGCAGTAGGCTGACTGGAAAGGATTGAGGAGATTGTTGGCAGACAGGTGAGAGTTCAGTTGGTTGAGGACAACTTTTTCAAGCAGTTTTGAGAGATTAGAGATAGGCCGGTAATTTTTCAATTCATTTGGGTCTAAATTGTATTTCTTGAGGAGAGGGTGAACAATAGCAGACTTGAAAGAATCTGGGACAGTTCCAGTTTGGAGAGAAGTGTTGATGATGTCTATGATGAATGGGAGGAGCGTAGGGAGACAGTCAGAGTAGAGAGAACCTGGAAGAGGATCCAGTTCGCAGGTTTTGAACGACATGGATCTGATTGTGTTGAGAATTTCTTCTTGTGAGACTGGGGTAAAAGTAGTAAGATGGTGTGCCAGAGAAGGAAGGGTCAGGTGGGCATGGTTGACAGGGTGTCCTGTCAAGCCTGTCACGAAGAGTTTGTATTTTGGTGGTGAAATACTTGGAGAATACAGATGGGAGTTCTTCATTTGTGTGTTTTGTTGGGAGAAGTAAATCTTTTCGTGTGCCAAGGAGATGATTCATGGTTGTAAAGCGTTCTTTTGAAGAAGAGGCATTCAGGATTTTGGTTTGGAAATAGCTTGTTTTTGCAGATGCAATGAGGGTGGATACATTTGTTTTAGAGGCTTGGAAAAGTTGCCTATGTACAGTGAGTTTGGATTTGCGCCAGCGGCGCTCTGCTCTGCGGCGGGCACGTTTTGCACAGGCAATCTCATGAGTGAGCCAGGGGGTAGGGGGCGGTCAGGTAAAAGACGGGTTGTGGCTGGAGCATGAGTATCCAGAAGATGGTGGAGAGTAGTATATAATTCATCGGCAAGGTTATGTGACTTTTCAGAAAGGAGACGGAAGGCATCAGATGAAAATGTGGAGTGGTCGATAGATTTGAGATTGCGTCAAGTCACTGTGCGCATGGTACGGGAAGGAGGAGGAATGTCAAGAGAACAGAGAATTGCAGAGTGGTCAGATGGAAGGGCTGAAGTTAGACGGGTAGATAGAACTAAGCAGTTGTCAGTAGCTGAATTGTGGTGATCACGAGAAATGATCCAGTCAAGAATGTGACCTTTTTGATGGGTTGGTTCAGAAATGTGTTGAGTCATATTGTGATTGGACAGAGAGTTGATGATATGTCTTGTGTCATAACGGTGAGTGTTGTCATAGTGGACATTGAAATCACCTAGAATGATGAGATTTCCAGATAAGAGGCAGTAGTAGTCAAGTAGTTGGTCAAAGTCAGAGAGAAACATGGATGTGGTGAACTTGTT
>JAPXFY010000136.1:62500-70000 GCA_030674185.1 Monoplex corrugatus | reverse complement strand
TACAAAAACAAGGGCGAAAGGAGCGACTGTACCAACTACAGAGGTATCTCGCTCCTCAGCATTGTTGGCAAAGTCTATGCTCGGGTCCTCCTAATCCGCCTGCAGAAACTGGCTGAACGCGTCTACCCGGAATCACAGTGTGGTTTTCGAGCAGAGAGATCCACGGTAGACATGGTCTTCTCCCTTCGCCAAATCCAGGAGAAGTGCAGAGAGCAGCGGATACCCCTGTATGTGGCATTCATTGACCTCACCAAGGCCTTTGACCTAGTCAGCAGAGATGGCCTTTTCAGGGCTCTCCGAAAAATCGGCTGCCCCCCCAAACTGCCCTTCGACGTACGCAGCGGTGTGAAACAAGGCTGCGTCCTGGCCCCAACCCGCTTAGGAATCTTCTTCGCTCTCCTCCTGACGCATGCGTTCAGCACAGCGCAAGAAGGGATCCACCTGCGGACCAGATCAGATGGCAGGCTCTTCAACCTCGCCCGCCTCAGAGCAAGGACAAAGGTCCGTGAAGCCCTCATCAGAGACATGCTATTTGCCGACGATGCCGCAGTTGTGACCCATACTCAGCGGGACTTGCAGTCACTAATGGACCGCTTCTCCCAGGCCTGGAAAGATTTTGGTCTGACCATCAGTCTTAAGAAGACAAACGTCCTGGCCAAGACACGCCATCTCCACCAGCCATCACCATTGATGACTACGAGCTTGAAGCCATCTATCAATTCACATATCTTGGGTCCACCATCACCGATAACCTCTCCCTTGACACAGAGGTCGACAAGAGGATCGGGAAGGCAGCCACAACACTAGCCCGCCTCACACAAAGGGTGTGGACAAATCCCAAGCTGACCACAAAGACAAAGATGGCTGTATACAACGCCTGTGTCCTCAGCACCTTGCTGTATGGCAGCGAGGCGTGGACCACGCATGCTCATCAGGAGAAAAGGCTCAATACCTTCCACCTGAGAAGCCTACGGCGCATACTTGGCATTTCCTGGCAAGACAAGGTGACCAACACCGAAGTCCTAACCTGCGCTGGCCTCCCAACCATGCATACTATGCTGAGACAGCGTCGGCTGCGCTGGTTGGGCCACGTTCGCCGCATGGAAGATGGTCGCATCCCAAAAGACATCCTTTATGGTGAGCTTGCCACAGGGCAGAGAAACATTGGCCGCCCACAGCTGAGATACAAAGACGTTTGCAAGCGTGACATGAAGGCGCTTGAGATCAACACTGAGTCCTGGGAGGACCTTGCAGACGACCGCAACAGCTGGAGAACTACTCTCAAGAAACAGCTGCGGATTGGTGAGGACAAACTGTCAGCTGCTGCAGTAGAAAAGCGAGTTCGCAGAAAAGGGATGACAGCCAACAGACCAGCATCAGCATACACATGCGACCGCTGCGACAGAGACTGCCTCTCTCGCATTGGTCTGTACAGTCACAGGCGACGCTGCTTGGATCAAGCAGACAGCCCATCTAGACATTAGAACGGATGTACTTTGTCCATGGTCAGTCATGACCGAAGGAGGCCTACTACTGTGTGTGTGTGTATATATATATATGTGTATGTGTGTGTGCGCGTGTGTGTGTATATATATATGTGTGTGTATGTGTGTGTGTGTATGTGTGTGTGTGTGTGTGTGTGTGTGTGTGTGTGTGTGTGTGTGTGTGTCTGTGTGTGTGTGTGTGTATGTGTGTGTGTCTGAGTTTGCATATGTCTTTTGCTCACATACAGATCCCACAATTAAACATAAACGATAAACAAAAAATACATATTTCATAATTGTTGATGAAGTACGTCTGTACTGTAATGATGTTGTAGTCTTTATGTACAACTGTCTTTGTATGTAATTGTTGATGAAGTACGTCTGTACTGTAATGATGTTGTAGTCTTTATGTACAACTGTGTTTGTATGTAATTGTTGATGAAGTACGTCTGTACTGTAATGATGTTGTAGTCTTTATGTAAAACTGTGTTTGTATGTAATTGTTGATGAAGTACGTCTGTACTGTAATGATGTTGTAGTCTTTATGTACAACTGTGTTTGTATGTAATTGTTGATGAAGTACGTCTGTACTGTAATGATGTTGTAGTCTTTATGTACAACTGTGTTTGTATGTAATTGTTGATGAAGTACGTCTGTACTGTAATGATGTTGTAGTCTTTATGTACAACTGTGTTTGTATTGCATTGCTCTAATGACATAACAATCATTCCCACCCCACCCCCAAAAAAGTTTTTTGCAAAGCGCATCGAGCATTTCTGGAAAAGTTTGCTTGCGTTATCTAAATGAAATTATAATAATTATTATCGTTACTATCGAAGATGGAATTTTCCAGTGTTCTTAAGAGTCTGTTTTTGTGTTTTGTGGACATGTTCATGACCTTCCATATAAGTTTTATCCTGGACGGTGCTGATGCTGGTTTTCCTGCTGTTGAGAGGATTTCTGATTTGAATCCTTCACTGCCAGTGATAGTTCCCACCTCCTGATTTCAGTCCATGGACAGTTGTATTTGTAGTAATAATCGTGTTGTGGCAGGTCAAGAATTGGTCTTCTCCGCGCTGATTTCAGGGCCGTATCTAAGTGATGTTTCATCTGATGTTTCAACAAGCGTATAAATGTTTTAACGTGTATGCATGTATGCATGTGTGTATGTGTGCATACATGTGTGTATGTATGAGTTATGTATGTATGTATGTATGTATGTATGTATGTATGTATCTATATCTATATCCTTATATATATATATATATATATATATATGTATATTATATATATATATATATATATGTGTGTGTGATAGGTCGAGTGGTAAGGGGGGGTAAGGTGATTATGATGATATTGATGAATCGCAGCACCAGGTGAGATGGATGAGTGGGTTAGGGGGTTTGGTGATGATTGCTGTGGTGGTCCTTTGAATCCAGAGCAGAAAGGGAAGTCTCTCAATCAAAAGACAAGTCCTCGTTTCGCTACTTGACTCTTTATTATTGAGAAAAGAAGACGAGGAAGGAGACAGGTAAGAAGGAGTCAAAGAAGAAGACGTCAAAGAAGACAGTGCCTGTAAGACACAAAATAGGTTTCATAACTACAATGACAAAGTACACATTTTGTGAAATAACAATGTCAATGTACAAGAGTGAACTACTACATTCTAACAGAAGATGTCTACATTTACAAACAAAAGCACTAGCATTTGTAAACATGTAACAAATAATTGATAACAAAATGTTGTGTAAAGAACTATTACATTATACCAAAATATGTGGTGTCGATATTTACACTCTAAAGCACTAGCACTTGTAAACATGGAACAATTAATTGATGACAAAACATTGAGTAACCCTTTGATAAGTTGAGGGTAAACTACCATACTGCTTGTTCGATAGCCTTAGCATAGAGTAGACTTTCAATAATGTACTGGCAAAATAATGCACAGTCATATTAAGCTGTTCGGCCGCCATGGGCTGAGTTAGTTGTAACATAACATCTGAGTGGACAGCTATTGGACAGTTAAAGACCTTTTTCAGGATGGCAGAAACGAAGAACACATTATAAAAAAGATCTTTGAAGGACCACCCATAATGAAAGATGAAGTTAGAGCAGCACTGAAAAAGATGAAACTAGGAAAAGTCCCAGGACACAGACAACATTACTACAGAGATGATTGAAGCCCTGAAGGAATTTGGTATTAAAAAATAACTCCTCCTAAAATGAAATTTACGACACTGGAAAAATCCCCAAAGATATGTCAAAATCAATTTTCATTGCACTTCTAAAGAAGACAGGGGCTATAGAATGCGAACTCCATCGCACAATCAGTTTGATGAGTCATGTAACAAAAGCCCTGTTAAGAATAATCATGATGAGGACAAGGAATACAATCAAAAGAGAAATAGCAGAAGAACAGTGTGGATTTGTGGAAGTGAAGGGAACTGTTAATGCCATATACATCCTAAGAACTATCATAGAGAGGTCAATTGAGATGAATAAGGATTTGCATTTATGTTTTGTAAACTAAACCAAGGCTTTCGATCGGGTACGACATGAAGAATTGATCAACCAACTGGAAAGACTCAATGTTGATGGAAAAGATCTACGAATAATCAGGAATATGTATGGAAACAAATAGCTGCAATGAGAATAGAAAACAATATAAGCTCTTTCCAAAGCATCAAAAGATGAGTCAGACAGGGTTGTGTTTTGTCACCAGATCTGTTTTCACTTTACAGCGAAAACGTCACGAGAAACCTAGAAGAAGACCCTGGATTAAAGGTTGGAGGGAAAATGATAAACAAAATTCGATACGCAGATGACACCGTGCTAATTGCAGAAAATGAAAGGAAACTACAAAACCTTGTGAATATACTAGAAATAGAAAGCAAAGGTAAGGGGTTGGAGCTAAACAGCAGGAAGACTGAAGTCATGGTGATCAGTAAAAAACATGAAATCCCCTCATGCAAAATAACAGCAAATGGCACAATCTTGACACAGGTTAATAAGTTCAAATACCTGGGAACGATCATTTCATCAGACGGCAGATGCACATCGGAAATAGCCGACAGAATCGGCCAAGCCAAAATAGCATTCAAGAAGATGACAAGCATTCTTACCAACAGATGCCTATCAATTAACATCAGGAAGAGAGTCTTTGAATGTTACATAGAACCAATACTGTTATACGGATGTGAGGCGTGGACAGTCAGCAGGTAAAGCCAGAGCAAGATTGAGGCAGCTGAGATGTGGTTTCTAAGAAGAATGTTGACAGTTCCATGGACAGCAAAGAAAACAAACGAGACAGTCTTAATGGAGGAAGACACAAGTAGGTCACTCATAAGGAAGATTAGGAAAAGACAGGAAACATTTATATGCCATTTTATGAGGAAGGGGGATTGGAGCACCTGGTCACAACGGGAAAGCTGGAGGGAAGGAGTGCACCAGGTAGACCCAGGGAGAAAATGCTGGACGGACTTGCAGAAAGGCTGGGGACGAGGAGGGTGGGGGAGATGCTAGGGGCAACGAGAGATAGAGACAGATGGAAGTCCATGATCGCCAACGCCATGCGGCAGGGCACCTGATAATGATGATGAGGATTGACAGTGTCCAGCAACTTGTCCATCAACACAGCGCTCAACAGGCACATAGGGAAAGCTGTCAATGCCTTGGCCAAACAATCCAAGAGAATGTGGGGCAAGAACTAGCTCACCATAGCTCACAAGATGGAACACTATCGCGTCTGCATACTGACAAACATATGTGCACCAAGAGCATTGCCCTAGTAGCTTCCATTTGCAGTGTTTTCAGAGAATCCTTGGCATTTTCTGGAAGGATCATAATGCAAACAAGGACACTCTGGACCAGGCCAACATGCTAAACAAGTATGCTGGGTTCACACACCAACGACTGCAACGGCGTAGTCATGTCCACCATATGCAGGATGGCAGTATCCCAGAGGACATCCTGAACAGAGAGCATGATGTGGGATCCCAGGCCAAAGTGCGTCCCCTGCGACAATATATTATGGATGTCTGCAAACGTCACATGAAGTCCCTGATACCAGTGTGTGCACCTCGAGAGAGACAGCTACATCTCGCTGTGCCTGGCGACACGCTGTACATGCAGGCATCGCCATAGCACATGAGAAACAATCTGCTCTTTGGTTGAATAGAAGAGAGAAAGAAGGAAAGCTGTGACAGCAACCACCTAGCCAGAGCCATCAGCTTTGATGTGTAGAGACTGCCAAGGACTGCTACTCAACATTTGGCTTGTTTAGCCACAGCTAATGCTGTTCCACACACAACTGAGCGCTCAACCAGACATACATTGTCTGATCAGTAAAACAAAACCTGTCTTATGCATGGCTTACCTTACTCAATTTAATGACATTACTGTATTTTCATGATAGCTTACAAAGACTTATGCATGGCTTACCTTACTCAATTTAATTACATAACTGTATTTTCATGATAGCTTACAAAGACTTATGCATGGCTTACCTTACTCAATTTAATTACATAACTGTATTTTCATGATAGCTTACAAAGACTTATGCATGGCTTACCTTACTCAATTTAATGACATTACTGTATTTTCATGATAGCTTACAAAGACTTATGCATGGCTTACCTTACTCAATTTAATTACATAACTGTATTTTCATGATAGCTTACAAAGACTTATGCATGGCTTACCTTACTCAATTTAATCACATTATTGTATTTTCATGATAGCTTACAAAGACCTCTGTGTGGAAAATACATCTACCACGTTAATGCCCAGTGTTTACTACTATGTCGTTAAGTGTTTAAACAGACAAATGTTAACATCATTGCACAGTGTTTATCATTACAAGGTTGAAGTGCTGAAACAGACAGGTATAAACATCATTGCACAATGTTTACCATATCACAGTTGAAGTGCTGAAACAGACTTGTGTAAACATCATTGCACAGTGTTTACCATTACACAGTTGAAGTGCTAAAACAGACTTGTGTAAGCACCACTGGTCAGTGCTTACCATTACAACATTGTGCTGAAACAGACTTGTGTAAACATCATTGCACAGTGTTTACCATTACACAGTTGAAGTGCTGAAACAGACAGGTGTAAGCACCACTGGTCAGTGCTTACCATTACAACATTGTGCTGAAACAGACTTGTGTAAACATCACTGCTCTGTGTTTACCATTACAAAGTTGTGCTGAAACAGACAGGTGTAAACATCAATACTCAGTGTTTACCATTACAACGTTGTGCTGAAACAGACAGTGTAAACATCAATACTCAGTGTTTACCATTACAACGTTGTGCTGAAACAGACTTGTGTAAACATCACTGCTCTGTGTTTACCATTACAAAGTTGTGCTGAAACAGACAGGTGTAAACATCAATACTCAGTGTTTACCATTACAACGTTGTGCTGAAACAGACAGGTGTAAACATCATTACTCAGTGTTTACCATTACACGTTGTGCTGAAACAGACAGGTGTAAACATCAATACTCAGTGTTTACCATTACAATGTTGTGCTGAAACAGACAGGTGTGAGTGATGCGAGCCACCTGTATTCAGAAACACAATTCTTTATTGATGTGACCGCACATAACTCTAGCAGAAGTATTAAACGATCGATATGAAAAGATATTTTCATAGCAACAGACCGTTCATGCTTTGCGCGACATTAAATACATAGACATGACTGTAACAGTACAGCCATATGCAAGAAGGAATAAAAGGATACAACGATAAGGTGTTTGACAGCCATAGGCAAAAAATAGGTTGGTAACGGGAACAAACAGATACATATATAAGATGTTTGAGAGCTATGGGCAAGAAGTTTGTTGATAACAAGAATGTTTGACAGCCACAGGCAAGCAGGATGCTTACAACAAGAATGTTTGACAGCCACAGGCAAGCAGGATGCTTACAACAAGAATGTTTGACAGCCACAGGCAAGCAGGATGCTTACAACAAGAATGTTTGACAGCCACAGGCAAGCAGGATG
>JAPXFY010000136.1:0-52500 GCA_030674185.1 Monoplex corrugatus | reverse complement strand
AACAATAATCGATAGGACACAATGCAATAGAAGTCGTGAGTGTGACTACTGCTGCAGTTAAAACAGACCAGCAAACAAAACCACATCTCTACAGTTGACATAAACAAGACTGACAGACGTGACAAATGACATTCTGCATAGATTTGAGGACCAAGAACAACGCCAAGGTTCTTGACTGAATCAGAAAGTACGATAGCGTTGTGACATTCTTGATTAGAACAAAATGTTATAGTGAAAAATTTGGGTTTGACGCCGATGAACATCACTTGAGTCTTTCCTCTATTCGAATGTGACCTATTCTGTGTCATCCAGTTCTGGATTTCAATATAGCAGTCTAACGCTTCATGGAAGAAAAGTTGAAAAGTTTTTGGAGAAGCAGTGTTGTATAGTTAGTGATCAGCTTAGAAATGATATCTGATGTTGTACTGACTAATGACACTACAAAATGGTAAGGTATAGAATGTGAAGTGGACTGACTCAGTAGCACAAACCTAGCAGACGCGATATGTAGTTTCGTTGGCAGTGATTTTGACTCATTTATCATGACTGACTGAACGCTGTCGGATAGGTTTGAAAGAAACCAAAACACTATCTTTGATCGCAAATATATTCTTCAGATGAGAGAAACGGATAGGATTGTCAATGGAATCAATAGTGGCAGAAAGATCTAAAAGAATAAATAGGGAAATCTGGTCACAATCAGCCGAACACAACAAATCCTTCATGATGTTTCAGTGCGTACTGTGGTCATGACAGTGTGAAGACTGGAAAAGATACTACAGATTGATGTGTGATTCCAGTCTTCCCGATATGTCTGTATCATGTTCAAGTCTATTGACATATTTTACTTCATAACACACACACACACACACACACACACACACACACACACACACACACAACACACACACACACACAGACACACACACACACACACACACACACAGACACACACACAACACACACACACACACACACACACACACACACACACACACACACACACACACACACACACGCATTATCATCATTACATACATTCACACTTACTATTTCAAAGAGAGTTTGCAGTTTGTTCAAGAGGGATTCATCACACTCGGACAATTCCATATGTGCTCCACCCAGATCTGCTGGTAATTGTCTGGCAGATATCCTGAGCCTGCACAAAACTCTAAGGGAGGACAGAGGGGAAGACAGGACCTAAGAAATCTCTAAAACATTTGAATCGAGTTTAGAAAGTTGGTGTATCCATGAACTGATGTGATACATTATTGCTGATAAATTGTTTAGACTATACATTGATGACAGCCCCTACCAATATCAAATAATCTCTATGTACGAAAATATTTATTCAAAATACTTATAGCAATAGCTAGTTATCACTGGAATCATAGGTGAGGAGGCATTCTGTTTGAGGCTCAAGGTTAATTTGTAACCTAGATAATGAAATACAGACATATCGATATGATGATCGATAGATGACATGCAGGACATTTTGCGAAACTATCTTGATACAGTCCTGTACTTTATTGTATAGTTCTGATAATTGGTATACTCTGACACAGGAACACATAAAGGTAAATATGGTCCCTTAACTCAAACTGTAATAGAACAATGGTGGTGTACAAAGACAAGTGGTTAGTGTTTCAGACTTTGATTTGTAAAGGTTCAAGCTCAAGTCTACCTGGGTACAGTCTGATGGTAAAGGGTAAAGGTTTTCCTGATCTCCTGGGTCAACATAATGAAGTTTGTTAGTGATCCACTTACATTGTATGTATATGATTATAGTAGATATGCAGATCATCAAGCAGACATGTTGAAGGTTCTGTATGTATATGTAGCTGATATGTAGAAAATCAGACATGTTGAAGGTTCTGTATGTATATGTAGCTGATATGTAGTACATCAAACAGACATGTTGAAGGTTCTGTATGTATATGTAGCTGTTATGTAGAACATCAAACAGACATGTTGAAGGTTCTGTATGTATATGTAGCTGTTATGTAGAACATCAAACAGACATGTTGAAGGTTCTGTATGTATATGTAGCTGTTATGTAGAACATCAGACATGTTGAAGGTTCTGTATGTATATATATAGCTGATATGTAGGACAACAGACATGTTGAAGGTTCTGTATGTATATGTAGCTGATATGTAGAACATCAGACATGTTGAAGGTTCTGTATGTATATGTAGCTGATATGTAGAACAGCAGACATGTTGAAGGTTCTGTATGTATATGTAGCTGATATGTAGAACAACAGACATGTTGAAGGTTCTGTATGTATATGTAGCTGATATGTAGAACAACAGACATGTTGAAGGTTCTGTATGTATATGTAGCTGATATGTAGAACAACAGACATGTTGAAGGTTCTGTATGTATATGTAGCTGATATGTAGAACAACAGACATGTTGAAGGTTCTGTATGTATATGTAGCTGATATGTAGAACATCAGACATGTTGAAGGTTCTGTATGTATATGTAGCTGTTATGTAGAACAGAAAACAGACATGTTGAAGACACTGTAAATTAAAAAAAAGTTAACAATGTCAATTTTGTCTGACTTTTGAAAACACAAACACACACACACACACACACACACACACACACACACACACACACACACACACACACACACACACACACACACACACACACACACACACACACACCAAAGACAGAGTGTAGCATAACACCATCGCAGTAGGGGCCAAACTACGTGCTTCATTAGTCCATTGTAGTGGACATTGAAACAAATGTAGTCACAGAGGACTGAGGTGTGCAGACCTAGCTATGTCTGGGAAACTTTTTCTTTGGTGGCTTTCATAACTGTCCCTTCCTGCTTGACCTTCCCAAACCTTTCCTGCCAGGAGAATTGGTGCAAGCACGTAGCGATAAAAGTAGCGTTACTACGTGAAGCAAACTCAAGGGAAGACACTGCTTATTTCTGTGGAACTACAAGTTTGTCGGTGTTACTCCCCATTGCCAGTTAAAGCAGAAATAACTGATGACCATTAATCCGGAGATGGCAGAGAGGGTGCAGGGTTTAAAAATATAAAACAGAAAATGGCAGCAGCATTAGCAGGAACAACAACAACAACAACAACATCAACAACAAAAACAGCACCCATAAATTGCAGTGACGATGGTGGCATCAGAAGCTCAATCACAACTGATAGGTTTTTCTTACGTCCAGCTTTTACCCATGCAAGAACTGCACACAAATCACATGAAAACAACAAAATATTGCAAACTTGAAATACCAGCAGTTGTAAGTAAAACAAAAAGACAGTATTGGAGTTAACAGTTTGTTTGAAGGAGATTCAATGTACTCGGACAATCGCACACATACTCCAGCCAACTTTGCCAGCGAATATCTGGCCGACTGTGTGATCCTGCAGAGATTGCTATGTGCTGGGAGGGTCTTGAAATGGGGAAGGGGAGGAGGGACCAATACATCTCTGACACCACCAGAATGATTGCAACATTAAGACAGACAGCTTACTGACCAGTCTGTATTATTCCTGGCTGATAACAACATTAAGACAGACAGCTTACTGACCAGTCTGTGTTGTTCCTGGCTGATAACAACATTAAGACAGACAGCTTACTGACCAGTCTGTGTTGTTCCTGGCTGATAACAACATTAAGACAGACAGCTTACTGACCAGTCTGTATTGTTCCTGGCTGATAACAACATTAAGACAGACAGCTTACTGACCAGTCTGTATTGTTCCTGGCTGATAACAACATTAAGACAGACAGCTTACTGACCAGTCTGTGTTGTTCCTGGCTGATAACAACATTAAGACAGACAGCTTACTGACCAGTCTGTATTGTTCCTGGCTGATAACAACATTAAGACAGACAGCTTACTGACCAGTCTGTATTGTTCCTGGCTGATAACAACATTAAGACAGACAGCTTACTGACCAGTCTGTATTGTTCCTGGCTGATAACAACATTAAGACAGACAGCTTACTGACCAGTCTGTATTGTTCCTGGCTGATAACAACATTAAGACAGACAGCTTACTGACCAGTCTGTGTTGTTCCTGGCTGATAACAACATTAAGACAGACAGCTTACTGACCAGTCTGTATTGTTCCTGGCTGATAACAACATTTAGACAGACAGCTTACTGACCAGTCTGTATTGTTCCTGGCTGATAACAACATTAAGACAGACAGCTTACTGACCAGTCTGTATTGTTCCTGGCTGATAACAACATTAAGACAGACAGCTTACTGACCAGTCTGTATTGTTCCTGGCTGATAACAACATTAAGACAGACAGCTTACTGACCAGTCTGTGTTGTTCCTGGCTGATAACAACATTAAGACAGACAGCTTACTGACCAGTCTGTATTGTTCCTGGCTGATAACAACATTAAGACAGACAGCTTACTGACCAGTCTGTATTGTTCCTGGCTGATAACAACATTAAGACAGACAGCTTACTGACCAGTCTGTATTGTTCCTGGCTGATAACAACATTAAGACAGACAGCTTACTGACCAGTCTGTATTGTTCCTGGCTGATAACAACATTAAGACAGACAGCTTACTGACCAGTCTGTGTTGTTCCTGGCTGATAACAACATTAAGACAGACAGCTTACTGACCAGTCTGTATTGTTCCTGGCTGATAACAACATTAAGACAGACAGCTTACTGACCAGTCTGTATTGTTCCTGGCTGATAACAACATTAAGACAGACAGCTTACTGACCAGTCTGTATTGTTCCTGGCTGATAACAACATTAAGACAGACAGCTTACTGACCAGTCTGTATTGTTCCTGGCTGATAACAACATTAAGACAGACAGCTTACTGACCAGTCTGTGTTGTTCCTGGCTGATAACAACATTAAGACAGACAGCTTACTGACCAGTCTGTATTGTTCCTGGCTGATAACAACA
Source organism: Monoplex corrugatus (assembly GCA_030674185.1). Lineage (NCBI taxonomy): Eukaryota > Metazoa > Mollusca > Gastropoda > Littorinimorpha > Ranellidae > Monoplex > Monoplex corrugatus. The sequence continues at coordinate 47,575 of JAPXFY010000136.1, read as the reverse complement.
TTAAGACAGACAGCTTACTGACCAGTCTGTATTGTTCCTGGCTGATAACAACATTAAGACAGACAGCTTACTGACCAGTCTGTATTGTTCCTGGCTGATAACAACATTAAGACAGACAGCTTACTGACCAGTCTGTATTGTTCCTGGCTGATAACAACATTAAGACAGACAGCTTACTGACCAGTCTGTGTTGTTCCTGGCTGATAACAACATTAAGACAGACAGCTTACTGACCAGTCTGTATTGTTCCTGGCTGATAACAACATTAAGACAGACAGCTTACTGACCAGTCTGTGTTGTTCCTGGCTGATAACAACATTAAGACAGACAGCTTACTGACCAGTCTGTATTGTTCCTGGCTGATAACAACATTAAGACAGACAGCTTACTGACCAGTCTGTATTGTTCCTGGCTGATAACAACATTAAGACAGACAGCTTACTGACCAGTCTGTATTGTTCCTGGCTGATAACAACATTAAGACAGACAGCTTACTGACCAGTCTGTGTTGTTCCTGGCTGATAACAACATTAAGACAGATAGCTTACTGACCAGTCTGTGTTGTTCCTGGCTGATAACAACATTAAGACAGACAGCTTACTGACCAGTCTGTATTGTTCCTGGCTGATAACAACATTAAGACAGACAGCTTACTGACCAGTCTGTATTGTTCCTGGCTGATAACAACATTAAGACAGACAGCTTACTGACCAGTCTGTATTGTTCCTGGCTGGGATCAAACTTAAAAAGAAGAAAAAAGCTGTGTGACGTAACCAGTCCCCGGACTGAACCCACAGTCCTTGTGATATAAGTATGGCGTTCTAACAATTAAAACAATGGCCCTATAAGTATGGCGCTCTAACAACTAATACAATGGGCCCTATAAGTATGGCGGTCTAACAACTAATACAATGGGCCCTATAAGTATGGCGCTCTAACAACTAATACAATTGGCCCTATAAGTATGGTGCTCTAACAACTAATACAATGGGCCCTATAAGTATGGCGGTCTAACAACTAATACAATGGGCCCTATAAGTATGGCGCTCTAACAACTAATACAATGGCCCTATAAGTATGGCGCTCTAACAACTAATACAATGGCCCTATAAGTATGGCGCTCTAACAACTAATACAATGGCCCTATAAGTATGGCGCTCTAACAACTAATACAATTGGCCCTATAAGTATAGCGCTCTATAATAATAATAATAATATATTTTATTTTATATAGCGCAAAATCTTGATAAAATCAAATCTAAGCGCTGAGCGTATACATGCATACATACCTACATACATATTAGCGTATACATGCATACATACTTACATACATAAATCTAAGCTGAGCGTATACATGCATACATACATACATACATAAATCTAAGCGTATACATACATACATACATACATACATACATACGTACGCACATGCATACATAATAATTACAATATTTATATAGCGCAAAATCTCGACAAAATTAAATCCAAGCGCAGAAAAGACACACACGCACACACGCACGCACGCACACACACGCACACACACACACACACACACACACACACACACACACACACACACACACACACACACACACGCATGGCCACAAATGGGGAGAAAGAATAAAAGCAATAAAAGCAAGAATAAAACCAATGGAAAACCACAGAGAGCACATCATATATAATTATATATTAAAACAAAGTGATTCCCCTCCGAGCGGAGACAGGCTGCAGAGGGGGGTTGAGTGAGGTTAGGATTTTATGCAGAGGAGAAAAGGTGAGTTTTGAGAGCGGACTTGAAGGAGGCAAAAGTAGGTTGCTGACGGACTGAGAGAGGAAGTTTGTTCCAGGAGAGTGGACCAGAAACAGAGAAGGCTCGTGGACCATAGGTATTGAGCTTAGTGCGTGGAAAGCGAAAAGTCAGAGGTTCGGAGGCAGAGCGGAGGGTACGTGAGGGAACATAGATCTCAAGTAGGCTTGACAGGTAATCGGGGGCTGCGTTATTGAGGCTTTTGTAGCACATGGTGTCTAGTTTGTACTGTATGCGCTTTGATACAGGGAGCCAGTGAAGTTATGCCAGGAGAGGAGATATGTGGTCAGCTCTAACAACTAAAACAATGGGCCCTATAAGTATGGCGCTCTAACAACCAAAACAATGGCCCTATAAGTATGGCGCTCTAACAACTAAAACAATGGCCCTATAAGTATGGCGCTCTAACAACTAATACAATGGGCCCTATAAGTATGGCGCTCTAAACAACTAATACAATGGGCCCTATAAGTATGGCGCTCTAACAACTAAAACAATGGCCCTATCAGTATGGCGCTCTAACAACTAAAACAATGGGCCCTATAAGTATGGTGCTCTAACAACTAATAAAATGGGCCCAATAAGTATGACGCTCTAACAATTAATACAATGGGCACTATAAGTATGGCACTCTAACAACTAATACAATGGGCCCTATAAGTATGGTGCTCTAACAACTAATACAATGGGCCCTATAAGTATGACGCTCTAACAACTAATACAATGGGCCCTATAAGTATGACGCTCTAACAACTAATACAATGGGCCCTATAAGTATGACGCTCTAACAACTAATACAATGGGCCCTATAGAATGGCGCTCTAACAACTAAAACAATGGCCCTATAAGTATGGCGCTCTAACAACTAAAACAATGGGACCTATAATTATGACGCTCTAACAACTAATACAATGGGCCTATAAGTATGGCGCTCTAACAACTAATACAATGGCCCATTAAGTATGGTGCTCTAACAACTAAAAATAATGGCCCTATAAGTATGGCGTTCTAACAACTAATAAAATGGGCCCTATAAGATGGCGCTCTAACAACTAATACAATGGCCCTATAAGAATGGCGCTCTAACAACTAATACAATGGCCCTATAAGAATGGCGCTCTAACAACTAATACAATGGCCCTATAAGAATGGCGCTCTAACAACTAATACAATGGGCCCTATCAGTATGGCACTCTAACAACTAAAACAGTGGCCCTATAAGTATGGCGCTCTAACAACTAAAACAGTGGCCCTATAATTATGGTGCTCTAACAACTAAAACAATGGCCCTATAAGTATGGCGCTCTAACAAATAAAACAATGGCACTATAAGTATGGCGCTCTAACAACTAATACAATGGGCCTATAAGTATGGCGCTTAACAACTAAACAGTGGCCCTATAAGTATGATGCTCTAACAACTAAAACAGTATCCCTATAAGTATGGTGCTCTAACAACTAAAACATTGGCCCTATAAGTATGGTGCTCTAACAACTAAACAGTGGCCCTATAAGTATGATGCTCTAACAACTAAAACGTATCCCTATAAGTATGGTGCTCTAACAACTAAAACAGTGGCCCTATAAGTATGGTGCTCTAACAACTAAAACAATGGCAATATAAGTATGGCGCTCTAACAACTAAAACAGTGGCCCTATAAGTATGGTGCTCTAACAACTAAAACAATGGCCCTATAAGTATGACGCTCTAACAACTAATACAATGGCCCTATAAGTATGGCGCTCTAACAACTAAAACATTGGACCCCAGAATTATGGTGCTCTAACAATTAAAACAATGGCCCTATAATTATGGCGCTCTAACACCTAATACAATGGCCCTATAAGTATGGCGATCTAACAACTAATACAATTGGCCCTATAAGTATGGTGCTCTAACAACTAATACAATGGCCATATAAGTATGGCGCTCTAACAACTAAAACAATGGCCCTATAAGAATTGCGCTCTAACAGCTAATACAATGGCCCTATAAGTATGCTGCTCTAACAACTAAAACGGTTGCCCTATAAGTATGGCACTCTAACAACTAAAACAGTGGCCCTATAAGTATGGTGCTCAAACAACTAAAACTGTGGCCCTATAAGTATGGCGCTCTAAACAACTAAAACAGTGGCCCTATAAGTATGGTGCTCTAACAACTAAAACAATGGCCCTATAAGTATGGCACTCTAACAACTAAAACAGTGGCCCTATAAGTATGGTGCTCTAACAACTAAAACAATGGCGATATAAGTATGCCGCTATAACAACTAAAACAGTGGCGCTATAAGTATGGCGCTCTAACAACAAAAACAGTGGCACTATAAGCATGGTGCTCTAACAACTAATACAATGGGCCCAATAAGTATGGCACTCTAACAACTAAAACAGTGGCCCTATAAGTATGGTGCTCTAACAACTAAAACAATGGCCCTATAAGTATGGCGCTCTAACAACTAAAACAATGGCACTATAAGTATGGCGCTCTAACAACTAATACAATGGGCCCTATAAGTATGGCGCTGTAACAACTAAAACAGTGGCCCTATAAGTATGATGCTCTAACAACTAAAACAGTATCCCTATAAGTATGGTGCTCTAACAACTAAAACAGTGGCCCTATAAGTATGGTGCTCTAACAACTAAAACAATGGCAATATAAGTATGGCGCTCTAACAACTAAAACAATGGCAATATAAGTATGGCGCTCTAACAACTAAAACAGTGGCCCTATAAGTATGGTGCTCTAACAACTAAACAATGGCCCTATAAGTATGACTCTCTAACAACTAATACAATGGCCCTATAAGTATGGCGCTCTAACAACTAAAACATTGGACCCTATAATTATGGTGCTCTAACAATTAAAACAATGGCCCTATAATTATGGCGCTCTAACACCTAATACAATGGCCCTATAAGTATGGCGATCTAACAACTAATACAATGGCCATATAAGTATGGCGCTCTAACAACTAAAACAATAGCCCTATAAGAATTGCGCTCTAACAACTAATACAATGGGCCCTATAAGTATGGCGCTCTAACAGCTAATACAATGGCCCTATAAGTATGGCGCTCTAACATCTAATACAATGGCCCTGTAAGTATGGTGCTCTAACAACTAATACAATGGAACTGTAAGTATGGTGCTCTAACAACTAATACAATGGCCCTATAAGTATGGCACTCTAACAACTAATACAATGGGCCCTATAAGTATGGCGCTCTAACAACTAATACAATGGGCCTATAAGTATGGCGCTCTAACAACTAATACAATGGGCCTATAAGTATGGCGCTCTAACAACTAATACAATGGCCTATAAGTATGAGTGCTCTAACAACTAATACAATGGCCCTATAAATATGGCACTCTAACAACTAATACAATGGGCCTATAAGTATGGCGCTCTAACAACTAATAAAATGGGCCTATAAGTATGTTGCTCCATCAACTAATACAAAGGCCTATAAGTATTGACTCTAACAACTAATACAATGGCCCTATAAGTATGGTGCTCTAACAACTAATATAATGGCCCTATAAGTATGGCCTCTAACAACTAATACAATGGGCCCTATAAGTATGGCGCTCTAACAACTAAAACAATGGCTCTATAAGAATTGCGCTCTAACAACTAATACAATGGGCCCTATAAGTATGGTGCTTTAACAACTAATACAATGGCCCTATAAATGTGGCGCTCTAACAACTAATACAATGGCACTATAAGAAAGGCGCTCTAACAACTAATAAAATGGGCCTATAAGTATGGTGTTCTAACAACTAATACAATGGCCCTATAAGTATGGCACTCTAACAACTAATACAATGGGCCTACAAGTATGGCGCTCTAACAACTAATACAATGGCCCTATAAGTATGGCGCTCTAACAACTAATACAATGGGCCTATAAGTATGGCGCTCTAAGAACTAATACAATGGCCCTATAAGTATGGTGCTCTAACAACTAATACAATGGCCCTATTAGAACGGCGCTCTAATTAAAGCAATGGGCCACAAACAGCATTGGAATTACGACAATCGGCATCATATCATTTCAGTTTCAGTTTCAGTTTCTCAAGACGTCTCCGCGCTCGGAATGAATTCCATATGCACAAACGTGACCGGTGCCCTGTGTATGGTGATCATGTAACACGCCTTGCGCCTGCACATAAACCCATCAGTGGCTGAGGGTGGGGATTCGTCCAGGATCATTACATATTTCTGATTGATATACTAAAGGCAAAAGAATAAACAAACTAATGAGCCACACACAGTTATTGCTTTTATCACATGGGGTTTTGTTTTGTTTTTTCTGTTATTTACTTCTTCAGATACGATTGATTATCTCATCGATCCGGTCAGTAGGTAGACATACTGGTCCTCATCTCTTGGTGTGGGTCTTATTGTGAGATACAACACTGAACATAGAGCCACATGCCTGATACATCATTGAACATAGAGCCACATGCCTGATACATAACTGAACATAGAGCCACATGCCTGATACAACACTGAACATAGAGCCACATACCTGATATAAAACTGAACATAGAGCCACATGCCTGATATAACACTGAACATAGAGCCACATACCTGATACAAAACTGAACATAGAGCCACATACCTGATATAACACTGAACATAGAGCCACATGCCTGATACATAACTGAACATAGAGCCACATGCCTGATATAACACTGAACATAGAGCCACATGCCTGATACATAACTGAACATAGAGCCACATGCCTGATATAACACTGAACATAGAGCCACATGCCTGATATAACACTGAACATAGAGCCACATGCCTGATACATAACTGAACATAGAGCCACATGCCTGATATAACACTGAACATAGAGCCACATGCCTGATACATAACTGAACATAGAGCCACATGCCTGATACAACACTGAACATAGAGCCACATGCCTGATATAACACTGAACATAGAGCCACATGCTGATATAACACTGCAACATTAGAGCCACATGCTTGTCACAATACTTAACATAGAGCCATTGTCTAATTCATAATGAACATAGAGCCACATGCCTGGATCTATGAGATACCTGAACATAGAGCCACATGCCTGATACATCACTGAACATAGAGCCACATGCCTGATACATAACTGAACATAGAGCCACATGCCTGATATAACGCTGAACATAGAGCCACATGCCTGATATAATGAAAGCACATGCTGTATAACACTGAATAGAGCCACATGCCTGATATAACGCTGAACATAGAGCCACATGCCTGATACAACACTGAACATAGAGCCACATACCCGATACAAACTGAACATAAGCACATGCCTGATAACACTGAACATAGAGCCACATGCCTGATACAACACTGAACATAGAGCCACATACCTGTATAACTGAACTAGAGCACATGCCTGTACATATGAACATAGAGCCACATGCCTGATATAACACTGAACATAGAGCCACATGCCTGATACATAACTGAACATAGAGCACATGCCTGATATAAACTGAACATAGAGCCACATGCCTGATATAACACTGAACATAGAGCCACATGCCTGATACATAACTGAACATAGAGCCACATGCCTGATATAACACTGAACATAGAGCCACATGCCTGATACATAACTGAACATAGAGCCACATGCCTGATACAACACTGAACATAGAGCCACATGCCTGATATAAACTGAACATAGAGCCACATGCCTGATATAACCTGACATAGACAATCTGAAAAAACATAGAGCCACATGCCTGATATAACACTGAACATAGAGCCACATGCCTGATAAAACTGAACATAGAGCCACATGCCTGATATAACATGAACTAGAGCCACATGCTGATAATAACTGAACATAGAGCACATGCCTGATATAACGCTGAACATAGAGCCACATGCTGATAAAACTGAACATAGAGCCACATGCCTGATATAACTGAACATAGAGCCACATGCCTGATATAACCTGAACATAGAGCCACATCCTGTATAACCTGAACGTAGAGCCACATGCTGTACACTGAACTAGAGCATGCTGATATAACGCTGAACATAGAGCACATGCCTGATTACGGACATATGGTAGGGCGTGTAATCCTCGCCTCACTCTCTCACCTTTATTTTCTTTAATTTTTGTGGACCTCAGTTGCATGTAGGTACAAGATGCATTTTTTGTCTTTGTTTTTACTGTTGCACATGGCGTTCTTTTTCATTCTTTTTTCATGCTCCCCATTTTTTTTTGCTTGATTTTTATGTATTTTTCCACTGCTTTTTCAGCACACTACATTTCTTACACACACTTTAAAACATTATCATTCGGACAATATAGATTACAGTCTGTAGAATGTACAATTTTGACATTCTCTCCCCCACTTTCTTTCTTTCTGCCTCTCGCTCTCCCACTCTCTTCCCCTCCAGTCATACCTGAAGGGAAGGGTATAAGGCGTATATGTTCTTGTTAGATTCTATTCTGAAATAAGGGTATCGTATGATGTACCACAAGGTTCAGATCTAGGTCGTATCCTATTTTGTATCTCCATCATTGACTTACCCTTACGTATAACATCACACTCTGTTGAACGTCACATGCTTGCTAATAACACCACTCTAAATTGATTCTGTGCCTCTTCACGAGTGGTGTAATGATACAACTGCAGTGCAGAAAATGAAGCAACAACAACAACAACAACAACAACGACAACAACGACGACGACGACGACAACAATAGTATGGTTTTGAATGACTTTAAGAAAGGCTCTTGGGTCATTCCTGTTTATGGACAGCTTTTCTGTCATTCATGCATGATGCAGACAGTGAAATGTGTTTTGGTTTCTGACGTGGAAAAGGGAACTTGTTGAATGACTGACAATATCGTTTCCATATCAACTATTGTTCTGAGTCTTAATGGCTGACAATATCGTTCCCACATCAACTGTTGTTCTGAGTCTTAATGGCTGACAATATCGTTCCCACATCAACTGTTGTTCTGAGTCTTAATGACTGACAATATCGTTCCCACATCAACTGTTGTCCTGGGTCTTAATGACTGACAATATAGTTATCACATCAACTGTTGTCCTGGGTTTTAATGACTGACAATATAGTTATCACATCAACTGTTGTCCTGGGTCTTAATGACTGATAATATAGTTACCACATCAACTGTTGTCCTGGGTCTTAATGGCTGATAATACAGTTACCACATCAACTGTTGTCCTGGGTCTTAATGGCTGATAATATAGTTACCACATTAACTGTTGTCCTGGGTCTTAATGGCTGATAATAAAATTACCACATCAACTGTTGTCCTAGGTTAATGGCTGATAATATAGTTACCACATCAACTGTTGTCCTGGGTCTTAATGGCTGATAATATAGTTACCACATCAACTGTTGTCCTGGGTCTTAATGGCTGATAATATAGTTACCACATCAACTGTTGTCCTGGGTCTTAATGGCTGACAATATCGTTACCACGTCAACTGTTGTCCTGGGTCTTAATGACTGACAATATAGTTGCCACATCAACTGTTGTTGTGCGTTCTAATGGCTGACATTATCAATTCAAAGCTATTATTGGATCAGACCACAGTTCATGGCCAGAATGTCTCAGACACTTTGGCGTTGGCATGACGAACAACAACCGCCAGAGATTGCTGGAGCTCTGCTCTTACCGCAAACTGTGCATCACCAACACGAAGTTCAAGACAAAGACTCGCCACGGTGACTCCTGGACACACCTAAGGTCAAGATTGTCTATAGGTATACACTGGAATCGACCATCAACTGAACAACTTCACCTAACAGTGATATTTTCACACGCAGCGTCCTTTAGTGTCAACTGTAACATGGACCATTCCACAGTATGCAGCAAAGTCCAACTGAAGTAAAGAGGATCCACCAGATCAAACAGAAAGGCTGCCTCTACATCAACACCACTAGGGCAGTAAAATCTGAGCTTTGCACAGACTCAGTGGTACAGATTCAGTGGCCACAGGCTTTCAAAGTAAATGCAGCAGCAGCCATGAAAGAGAGGTAGGATGATATTTGTGACACCACCTACAACACTGACATGCTATTCTTTCGGAAGTCATTTGTGACACAACCTACAACACTGACATGATGTTCTTTCGGAAGTCATTTGTGACACCACCTACAACACTGACATGATGTTCTTTCGGAAGTCATTTGTGACACCACCTACAACATTGTCATGCTGTTCTTTCGGAAGAAGCAAACAAATTGAATTCATTTCGAGGCTCACCTTTTTCAGACTCAACCTGCAATCGATGCCAAGAGAGAAATTTTGGTCAACTACGAAAGAATAAAAAATATAACGCTGCACTGAAAACAGCAAGAAGAACAACTCCTGACAGATGGGTAGGCTCTGCACAAATGACTACTGGCAGACACTGTGTTAGAATATCCATTCCTGCACTGGAAGTGGCAACGTACAGTGTTTGAGAGGATGGAAAAAATCCTCCATGCCAAAGTTAGCAAGATCCTTCTGCTGAAGTCCAAAGATGGAGAAGTCCTCAAAGAACGTGGAAGCAAATGGAGAGGTGAGCTAAAGACTACCCGCACATTTACTACACTGATAACATGGTCCCTGAGTCAGCTCTTGCCAGCATCCCCACTTTGTCTGTAGTGGATGGACTGGACCTAACTCCAACAGAGGATCAACTCAGCAAGACCTTTGACTCACTTGCTACATGACAAAGACAGCATCTCTGATGAAGTGAATTTGGTGGAAACAACAGCCACGATTGTTCCAGTGATAGACTGATACAAAAGGTAGGACCTCAGGACCTGGGCAGCTTATGGGTTCATGTGCAGGCTTAAGATTTGTGCCAGGGTCATTTTGGATCCTGTCCATCACATGGTACAGTGACGTCTGTGCATATGGAATTCATTCCGAGCATGGAAACGTCATCTTGAGAAACAGAAACAGAAACGGAAACAATGCGGAAAAGTTGTGCTCATGTGCCGTCTTTAGAAACTACTCTGCCAGCGCTGGGAAAAGGGATCAGGAGACGCAGACATCGTCATGCCAGAGTGACTGTAATGATTAGAAAGCATATCAGGATATAAATACATAAATAAATAAAATAAATAAATACATAAATAGGTGAATAAAAAAAATAAATGAATAGATAAAATAAATAAATAAGTAAATACACAGTAAAATATAGAAATAATAAAACAAAAATTTCAAAATAGCAAGGCGTTTCACTTTACGTTCGACAATGCTTTAACCTAATAGATTTGAAGAGGATGAGAAGATTAGTTTTGCTTCGTTTCGTTTTGTATCGATCAGTCAAGCTTAACTCAGTTACGTTCGTTTTGTTTAGTGCAGGGATCTTATCTGATTTCATTCTTTTAATCATTTGACTTGTACTAGAGCAGTGGACCCAGAATCTGATGCCTGGAGTTTAATTCTAACAGCTGGCATGTTCACCACTTCATTTAATGCTCCAGTCATCCTGGTGATGTCACCTTAATGTTTCATCGTCATGTTCCCGCTTACTCCACTGACACACCCACGCCATTTGAAGGTTTCATCAGCACACAGGTTTTTTTGCAGGATCAAGGATTTTACTGGATAATAGGTAGCAGCTTTGGATGGAGAGCATATGGAATTGTCTGAATACAAAATCCTTTTTGATTGAACTCCAGCTCTATAATCGTATCACAGACAATCTCATCAGTAATACTAACTATGCTATAACAAAACCATGCAAAGACTTTCGACCAACATTGGTTCTCTTTCTTCACCCCCAATATTGGAACTTGCTACCCTCAGATATTTGTCATGTGCTGTAATAACTCAATTCTTCAAACAATACAATTACTAGCATTATTCTTCTTTCATTTATCTCCACTTCAACCTACTGTCAATATTGTATTCATATGACTGGTCGTCTGGGAACTTGTTATTTGCGCGTCGATCAATTTGTAAGTTTTATGCTAGTGTTTATGCTTTCATAAGCATACGTCCATACGTCCATACGTAGGACTTTGTGTGGTTCTGTGTATGTGTGTTTACAAGCATGAATGCGTGAGGCAATGTCTGTGTGAAATCATCTAGGACAAGATCAAACAAACGGAACGTTGGGAACTGTAAGCAATAGAAACAGTAGTGATACAGGAGACTGGATACTGTTGAATGCATGCCCTCCATGGAGGAGCTCAGTGCTGAGACATCTATCGATAAGCTGGGTAAACTTTCCATGCTCTTGCTACTGGTAAAACACGGTGTTCCGCCTGAAATAGTCTGGTGCTAAAAGGTTTCCTCTTAATCCACATCCATCAACTGCCATGTCTATGTGAAGAGAAGGTGTAGTACTGCACAGCAAAACAGAGGCCAGCATGGTCATCCTTTACAAGAACTTGGATGAAAATAGAGAAACAACAGATATTTCAGCATATCCGTGTTGGACATCATGGGTGTTTTCCACCTGAGTGGTCCTGAAGTGACTCCAAGTACTTGCTGACACAATTGACAAAGATTTACATTTTGTGTTCAGAACCAGAATGGCCACTGTTGGTATGGTTTTGTCACTAAGACAAATCAGATAATGTTGCAGAGAGAGATGAGGTAAATCACATTTCGTCACCTGTATAGATGTCCCTGAGATCTTTGATTTTGTCAGCAAGATGCCTTGTTCAATATGTGTGGCAAGATTCAATGTGTGTCCATATTCCTTGACATCGTGACCTTGACCTTGTGATTAGTGATGGCTTGTTCAAGATGTTTGGCAAGACTGGATGTCTGTCCACACTCCTAAAAAGTCATGATCGCAGCCCATGTTAGCTCTGTAATTATTATGGGGGTGTCACTGTTTCCTTTCACTCGCATCCGCCCATTTCAAAACCTATGCAGTTAAGGGTTTTCATATGGAATCAGTTATTCTGAGTTGTGTGGATATTGTATGAAATTGTCCGAGCATGATGGATCCTTCTTGAATGAACCCTGAACCCTGAATGTCGTCTTTCCAGGACGATATGAAGAGTTCCATTGTGTAGGACGACTACAGTCTACATCATTCAACATTTGCGTCAGTGTAAAGCAGGGATGTTCTCTTGCTCTGACACTTTTGTGGATCATTTTGCTGACCTCCTAAACACTAAAACAGTTGAAAGAAGGGGTCTACCTCCATGCAAGCTCAAACGAGAAACTAGTCATTCCGTCATGAGTGAACGTCAAAACAAAAAGTTCGCGAGATCACTTGAGAGATGTCTTGTTCATTGATTATGCAGCAGTTTTGATCCAGTAAGGAGACAGCCTCTTCATCATCTTAATCACTTCCCCTAGGCACGAAAGACTGTTGGACTGATAGTTACATGTAGTTTGCAGAAGACCAATGTGATGTACTCAATGTTTACAAGGTCAGTACAGATCGTTGAGATCTTGAGGCTGTCCCTGAATATACCTACTTGGGCTTCACCATAACCAACAACATCTCCCCTGTGCGCTGAACTACAGACACATAACATGAAAGCCTTCAAAACAAGAGTGACTGCCTGCGCCCAAGCAAACACAAACCAGAAGAACAAGAAAATCAATGTAAGCGCATCTCCAACAAGACAACACAAAACAAAACAAGCGCAAATTTTCGGCCAACTAGCCTTTGTCAAGCGCGAACGCATGGTCACAGACAAATCACAGACACCAAACAATGGATAATAAAAACGGGACTAAAAACTTCCCTGCCGCCTCGTCCAGTGGGTAAGAGATGGAATGCCCATGTCATCATGAGCAGTAGTAAGAAAAGGGGAGAGGGGAGGCAACTGTGATGTCAAAAGGGAAGTGAGATAAGTTCTGCAATTTTGAGAAGTGGCCATGCTATATCGGTATAGCCCTGTTCTGAAGAAGGCACAGGGCAAGAGCCAAGAGATAAGGGAGTAGATTGTGCCTGGTGCCAAGAATCTGGTAGGCGTGGGAACAGGAAGAGACATGAAACGGCATGTCTGAATTTTGTTACTCATGGTTTGTCGTTAAGACCATGTGGTTTGCGTGTTCCAAGTTTATTTATGAGGTGGGATTCTCTGTCTTTCCTGTCTATGGTGCTGTTATTGTGTAGAAGCCACAGACCTTTCACTCGGATGTCATTGATTGAGTGGTCTGATTGGTTGAAGTGATTGGGGATAGTTTTATCCCTTTGGTGGCGGATATCAGCCAAGTGTTCTTTGAAACGTGTGTCAAGAGTGCGTCCAGTTTCACCAATATACAATTGGGAACATTTAGAGCAGCTGATCAAGTAGACAATGTTATAAGTTTGACAGTTGAAATGTTTTGTAATTCTCATATGAGATTTGGGGCCTTTGACTGTGGTGGCTGAGCACAAGAAAGGACAAGTCTTGCATTTAGGTTTGTTGCATGGAGAGGTTCCTGGAGGTTGGCTGACTGGTTTGCTGAGATTCGAATGCACCAGCAAGTCGCGGAGATTGTGTCTCTCTTGTAGACGAGCAAAGGGCGCTTGTCAAAGGTTTCACCTGTAGTGGGACTGGATCGCAAAATGTTCCAGTTGGACAAGATGATCCTTTTTATGAGGTGCACGGACGGGTGGTAAACTAGACTGAGGACTGGCCGATCCTCTGTGACAGCTTTGGGCTTTGAATGGAGGGCATTTGGCCGAGAGACAGAGCTGACTTTTTTCCGGGCTTCATTGATGACCTCGGGTGGGTAATGTCTGCGCAGGAAAAATCTAGTCATTTCAACTGCTTTGTCCTGAAAATTGTCTTCGTCTGAGCAGAGGCGTCGTAGTCTCAAGAACTGCGAGTAGGGAATGCTGTTTCTGGTGTTGGAAGTGTGAGATGATTGGTAGTCCAGGTAGGAATGTGAATTGTAGTTGTAGTGGACTGTAGTGACTAGTTGTTCAGATTGAGGGAAACTTCGATATCCAGAGCTTATGGATGTGTTTGAAATTCATATGTGAATTTGATGGATGGCTTCCATCTCTTACCACTGACGAGCGGCAGGGAAGTTTTTAGTCCCGTTTTTATTATCCATTGTTTGGTGTCTGTGATTTGTCTGTGACAGTGCGTTCGCGCTTGACAAAGGCTAGTTGGCCGAAAATTTGCGCTTGTTTTGTTTTGTGTTGTCTTGTTGGAGATGCGCTTACATTGATTTTCTTGTTCTTCTGGTTTGTGTTTGCTTGGGCGCGGCAGTCACTCTGTTTTGGATCTTGTAATATACCCCAAGACTGCGTTTTATCTGTATAAGTGTCTTGTACTAAGTCTTTTATTTACTACATTTTAAAATTGTTTTAGCCTTTTTTACCTCTTGCTTTTATCTCAGATTCTTACAGAATGTCACATTTTCCAACCTACTTACATTCCCGTCTTCTGTCTGGTTTCCGATCTCTTCCTCCTCCGCTTTTTTCACTCGCTGTATCCTATTCTAAAATCTGTTTCACCAAAACAAAAACAAACAGTCATTTATACTTTCTGCGTTGTTGCTTACGCAGAAACTTCATCCCGAAAGGGTTTCAACTCAAACACACTCCTTCCGACAGTGAAAAATAAAAAACTTTTGCAGGCCACTAAAAATATCCTTCTTAAAGCAAGCAAACAGATCATGAAAACCCACATAGTACACTTAGAACGCAAACTGTCCATCGCCGACAAATCTCAGAAATACTTCAGTTCTGTAATCAGCAGAACACTAAACCCAACTCTCAGTCTCTTCATTAAAACCACCGTCATCAATTTCAATGCGTCACTACAAAAACACATGCAAACCATAAAAGACAAAAAATTGACCAACTTGAACAAGACTGCAAACCCGTCTGCACCGTTCTTGACACCTATCAGCAACCCAGCCCCCTCTCCACCTTCCTCTAGCTCTGCACGTCACCCCCTTGTACATTGCATTCCTTCAAACTTACCACTCTCTGAGGCGGAAGTGTCAGCCCTTTCAAAGGGCCTCAAATTTGTCCCTTTAAAACCATCCGCCAGTAAATACCAAACTATCAATAGCTGCCAACGATTTTTTAGATCCCTACGTTGGATGGCAGTACTGGGACATCCTCCCAAACAAAAATTGAATCCTGATGCTGACTTATTCACAAAACTTTTCCATAAGCCTTCTCATCGGGAACCTCCCCGCAACACCTTTCCCGAAGTTGAACATTACATCAACAAATGCCACCAAGAAATAGACTGTCTCAACATGCGACCCAAGAAACTATTCCAACATCTCCAAAGAAGAAAGGGACGCACTACACTCCCTCAAAAACAGAGACGACATTGTCATCAAACCAGCAGACAAGGGGGGTGCAATTGTAGTCTGGGACAGACATCTGTATATCAAGGAAGCCCAGAAACAACTCCACCATCACGCCTTCTACAAAAAGTTGGACCAACCTGCCCACATGACCAATCATGCCAAGATATCCAAACTTATCAACAATCTCATAACCTCTAAGCAGCTGCCCCCCACTGCCAGACTACTCATCAAACAACTTCCAGTCCAATCACTTTTTTATTTACTTCCCAAAATACATAAAGCCAACAATCCTGGCCGTCCTATCGTGTCAGCTTGCAACTGCCCCACTGAAAACATTTCTCAGTTTCTTGACCACATTTTGCAACCTATAGTCCAGGCTTTGCCTACCTTCATCAAAGACACTAACCATACATTGGATCTGATTCAAATATTAAATGAAGACCACACCTTCAAACCCCAATACCTGTTCACTTTGGATGTGACCTCTCTGTACACCAGCATACCCCACTCCGACGGGTTAAAAGCTCTCCAACATTTTCTGGACAAACGACGTGACCAAACATTGTCCACTTCAACCCTTGTCCGACTTGCCGAACTGGTTCTCACCATGAACACATTTTCGTTCGGAGATGAGACGTTCTGGCAAGTTAGCGGAGTCGCCATGGGTACTAAGATGGGCCCCAGCTATGCCTGCTTATTCATGGGATATTTGGAGGAACATATCCTACAACAATACAAGAAACCCAAACCTGAATTATACAAAAGATACATAGACGATTGCATTGGCATGACATCCCTCGATCATGACCAACTTTTACAATTCATCCACTACGTTCAAACGTTTCACCCATCCATCAAGTTCACATATGAAATTTCAAACACATCCATAAGCTTCCTGGATATCGAAGTTTCCCTTCAATCTGAACAACTAGTCACTACAGTCCACTACAAACCTACAGATTCACATTCCTACCTGGACTACCAATCATCTCACACTTCCAACACCAGAAACAGCATTCCCTACTCGCAGTTCTTGAGACTACGACGCCTCTGCTCAGACGAAGACAATTTTCAGGACAAAGCAGTTGAAATGACTAGATTTTTCCTGCGCAGACATTACCCACCCGAGGTCATCAATGAAGCCCGGAAAAAAGTCAGCTCTGTCTCTCGGCCAAATGCCCTCCATTCAAAGCCCAAAGCTGTCACAGAGGATCGGCCAGTCCTCAGTCTAGTTTACCACCCGTCCGTGCACCTCATAAAAAGGATCATCTTGTCCAACTGGAACATTTTGCGATCCAGTCCCACTACAGGTGAAACCTTTGACAAGCGCCCTTTGCTCGTCTACAAGAGAGACACCAATCTCCGCGACTTGCTGGTGCATTCGAATCTCAGCAAACCAGTCAGCCAACCTCCAGGAACCTCTCCATGCAACAAACCTAAATGCAAGACTTGTCCTTTCTTGTGCTCAGCCACCACAGTCAAAGGCCCCAAATCTCATATGAGAATTACAAAACATTTCAACTGTCAAACTTATAACATTGTCTACTTGATCAGCTGCTCTAAATGTTCCCAATTGTATATTGGTGAAACTGGACGCACTCTTGACACACGTTTCAAAGAACACTTGGCTGATATCCGCCACCAAAGGGATAAAACTATCCCCAATCACTTCAACCAATCAGACCACTCAATCAATGACATCCGAGTGAAAGGTCTGTGGCTTCTACACAATAACAGCACCATAGACAGGAAAGACAGAGAATCCCACCTCATAAATAAACTTGGAACACGCAAACCACATGGTCTTAACGACAAACCATGAGTAACAAAATTCAGACATGCCGTTTCATGTCTCTTCCTGTTCCCACGCCTACCAGATTCTTGGCACCAGGCACAATCTACTCCCTTATCTCTTGGCTCTTGCCCTGTGCCTTCTTCAGAACAGGGCTATACCGATATAGCATGGCCACTTCTCAAAATTGCAGAACTTATCTCACTTCCCTTTTGACATCACAGTTGCCTCCCCTCTCCCCTTTTCTTACTACTGCTCATGATGACATGGGCATTCCATCTCTTACCCACTGGACGAGGCGGCAGGGAAGTTTTTAGTCCCGTTTTTATTATCCATTGTTTGGTGTCTGTGATTTGTCTGTGACCGTGCGTTCGCGCTTGACAAAGGCTAGTTGGCCGAAAATTTGCGCTTGTTTTGTTTTGTGTTGTCTTGTTGGAGATGCGCTTACATTGATTTTCTTGTTCTTCTGGTTTATGAAAGCCTTCATTATTTTCAATCAAAGCAACAAAGAATGTATTGTCAAATCAGAAGTTAACAGACCACAACAAAGTGCAAGTCTACAAAACCTGTGTCCTGAGCATTCCATTGTATGCAATGTCTTTGTCGATCATTTTAACATTTCAGGCAGACATAAGGTCTCCTACAGAGAGGTCTTTGAAAGAGTTTATATATCATCATTGGCCACACTCCTCGAACGGCGATGTCTCTACCGCCTTGGTCATGTGTGTTGCATGGAGAATAGTAGTCTCCACAGATGTCCGCCATGGTCAGCATGCATCAGGACAATTACTGCCTGGTTGCCCAAAGCTACGATTCAAAGATATCTGATGAGATGGACCTAAAGTCACCAGACAGCACGACCAACACCTGGGAAGTCTATACACAACACACAAGCTTCAGGAACCAGATGGAGCACAGTGGACTCAGCAGCTGTGAGAAGAGACAACTGTTGTACACAGAGGACAAACAGGAGTCAAGCAAATCATCCAGTAAGAGACGTCATCTGTGAATACTGCCATAGAGACTGCTTATCTCTTGTGGGACTGTTGACACACTGTAAACATTGTTTCAGTATCATGAGCCCTAACATCAATAATTCTTGTTGTTGTTGTTGTGCAAGTGAAGTAGGATCACTCCCATTAAATTGATATGGAGTATACAGAGGAGTTAAGAGTACAGAGGAGTAAAGTGTACAGAGGAGTTAAGCGTACAGAGGAGTAAAGTGTACAGAGGAGTTAAGCGTACAGAGGAGTAAAATGTACAGAGGAGTAAAGTGTACAGAGGAGTTAAGCGTACAGAGCAGTAAAGTGTACAGAGGAGTAAAGTGTACAGAACAGTAAAGTGTACAGAACAGTAAAGTGTACAGAGGAGTAAAGTGTACAGAGCAGTAAAGTGTACAGAGCAGTAAAGTGTACAGAGCAGTAAAGTGTACAGAGCAGTAAAGTGTACATAACAGTAAAGTGTACAGAGGAGTAAAGTGTACAGAGCAGTAAAGTGTACAGAGCAGTAAAGTGTACAGAACAGTAAAGTGTACAGAGAGTAAAGTGTACAGAGCAGTAAAGTGTACAGAGCAGTAAAGTGTACAGAGGAGTAAAGTGTACAGACAGTAAAGTGTACAGAACAGTAAAGTGTACAGAGCAGTAAAGTGTACAGAGCAGTAAAGTGTACAGAGGAGTAAAGTGTCCCAGAGGAGTAAAGTATATAGACGAGTGAAGTGTACATATGAGTAAAATATACAGAGGAGTAAAGTGTACAGAGCAGTTAAGTATACAACGGCTTTCTGTGTAAGTACCACACACTATACCTTACCTACTAACAGTCATAAGCAAACTGTTTGGTCGAAGATGGCTGTGTTTGTGTTTGTGTCTTTAACTAGTCCTTGTCAATTTACACTCATTCACGACAGACATACACTGGCATCATCACTATACACTGGTAATCTTCATATTGTATGCAAACTGTTAGTCCACACTGTGCAGGCAGAATATTGCTACACTTTCTGCATGCTCCGTCTTTGCCGGGCTGGTTGTTTTCATGTTTCCAAAAGCCAACCATTGACATGGCCTACAGGTTCTTTAGCGTAGAGTTTGATATTTTGACTGCGTACACATAGTAAAGAGCTTCAGGCACTGGTATGTCTGGACACATGTTGACTTGAGAGATCTGAATATATCGACTAAGCAGAGATGTTCAGATCGATTGAACCTCGGACCTTCCAAATGGAAGTCTGACATTTATCCAGTTGGGTAACACGCCCATCCCTTCTTAAATTACGACACTGTATGTTTACTTTTTTCTGGATCATTATCGCAATATTGATACAACACCAAACCAAAAGCAGACTTTAACAATCGTATCATTAATAATATGAGGATGATTGGCACGTAATACAGTACAAACCAGGGATTGGATTTGTTCAAACTGTGTTACATTTAGAAAAATAACAGTATGTGGTACGAAAGTGATCCCTAGGAGAATTGGTAAAGCATAGAAGAAATGTGTGCATGCTGGTGTCACAGTGTTCTAGTCATTCAGGACTGAGGAACGCTAATTGTGGTAACCCAGGTTGTTCTAAGCTTCTTGACCATGACACGATCAAAAAAGCAAACCAACAGGGCATAACGCTAGGTTTATGTATGGTTTGTCTTCCAGTCTGTCATATAATCTCTAAAATATCTGTGTTGGATTGCAACCATTGCATAAGTTTGGCTTCGTGTAATTTTTTCCGCTTTTCTACCAAAGTATTGAACGTGTAAACAAATGGATTTAGAGCAGAGTTCAGAGGCAGCACGAAGATAGCCAAGGCCACATTTACTTCTCCGGGGATGGGAACATCAACCAACGCCAAAATTCCACACAATCCAATAGGAAACCAGCACATAAAGTCTGTCACAGCAACAGTAATCAACCGCCGCGCTATGGTTGTGTCCTGTGACACTTTGTAGTGTTGGATGTCAAGGCATTTTTCTGTATTGACCAGTAAATGATGGCTTGACCAGCTGAGACAAATAAAAACAAAATGAAGTTGAAAACAATCATTACACCAAAAGAATAGACCCATCCATGGAACTGTTGTCCCATAACTGGCAGTGGAATACATATACCTGTCTGACTATAGAAGTGCCAGTGTGATGTCACTGGAAGTAAAGGCAACAAGGCAAGAAACAAACCAACAAACCAAGTCAACACACAAGCCACTGATGCTGATGTTTTCTCAAACCGTAAGGAGCTGAATGGAAAACGAAGGACAATGAAGCGATCAAGCGTAATAAGCCAGATCATCAGAGCTGTATACTTCACTGGACAACAGAGACAGAAAACCAGCCACTTTACAAGCAACACTGTTCATCCAGGTCTCATCATAGCGGAGGTATTTACCACGGAGTAGTTCGTCAGCCACTCCAATGATAGCAATATAAACACCCATCAGAAAGTCAGCCATTGTCAGGTTGGTGACAAAAACACTGAAGCCACTTGAAGAGCTCTTCTTCCTCACATACAAGCGTGCCACAAAACAGAAAACGTTACCCGTCAATGACAGAGAGCTGATCAACCAGAGAAACACACGGTACATTTCTGACTGCAGTAAATCTTTACATGATGAAATGACATTATGGGGGGCATAGCAGAAAGAAGTATCAAAATCATCAGGCAGTATTTCATCACAACATAATTTATAGTTCTGTGTTGAAATGATATGAAGATAGACCAGACTTTTGAAAGTATCTGGTGGAAAAGTTTTTACAGGACTTCCGTCCATGTACAGTTTAGCTAGCCGTGGTGTGAACTGAAAACCAGAAGAACTGATCGTGTGGATCGTAGTGAAAGATAAATTAAGTTTCCTCAGTTGGGAAAACTTTGACAGAACACTGGAGTCAAACGTTGTTAGTTTGGTATGGGACAGATCTATTGCTGTTAGCGTGCTCTGATGACTTACAGATGGGAGATACGTATAAAGTGAAGTGACAGGATTGTTTGACAAGGACAGTGTCTGTAGATTTTCTAGACCAACAAAACGAGTCATATTGACACGCTGCAGATGGTTACCTGAGAGATCAAGAAACTTCAAATTGACCAAATGTGTGCCAGGAAGGACAGTCAAAGAGCAGTGGGCAAGACTCAGTTGAATCAAATAGGTGTGCTTACTCACATCAGACAGAGTCATACCTGAACCTGTGGCATTTAAGTAGCGTAGCCATGGAAACACTGAGGCAGGGAAAGGCTGGAGACACAGAAAAGTGTAACCTTGACATAGACAGCCCACAGGACAGGTCACATCACAACCCATCTCATCATCATGCAGTGGGCAGTGAGGCCAGCTATCACACAAATGGTCATCATGAATGCAAATTGTAGAAGATCTGCATCGGAAGAAACCAGGACATGTTACTTGATTGCAACCTTCTTCATCCTCGTGGTCCATACAGTCATACATGCCATTACATCGTGTGTAGACAGGAAGACAGTCATTGAACGTACCAGTACAACGATAATGAGTGTCAGGACAGGACTGGTTAGATTTCATTGGGGTTGAAAAGAAATAGTTGCAACCATCAAACTTGATGATGACTGGAGAAGGAAAACGTTGTGTCCAGTCTATTTTTTCATATATAGATCTAAGGCAGTTGTTTTCATCAGATGTGTCCAGACAATGGAACGCTCGGTCACAGACGTTGTCATAGGACACACACTGACCATTAGTGCAGGTAAACATACTGACACAAGGAAGATGTTTACAGAAGAATTCATCACTTTTATCCGGACAATCAGATCTAAAGTCACATACCAGCGTGTAAGACAGCGTAGTGACACCATCATCACACATAAATCTAGGGAATGAAGTAACCTGATGATCTGTTGAATTAAACTTGCCGTGTGTGTCTGACATGTGGCCGTGAAAAACACAAGACGTGCACCTTTGACCACACACATTAGACTGGTGTGAACTACACACAAGAAATGTATGCGTCACTTGACCATCAGGACATGTTGTCAGAGATTGTTGTTTTGTAGTCAACATGATACGTGATGTGAGAAATGTTGTTTTCATGTTTTCAGTTTTTTTATTGTTCTTCTTCTTGAATTCACACATTGTTCCAATGTATAGCTCCGATTTTTGTGGACACTTATGTAAATTATAAGAACTAATAATACGCATTAAAGATATATCATTGTCATACATGTAAGATCTGTAGTAAGTGACACACACTTTTTGCCCACTCTCACTGGTTGACCATGCTGGCTTACTCACAGAGTGGTAAAGAACAGTCCTGTCATGGGTAACGATATTCTGTTTGTACATGTTAGGCAGCATCATGTCACCAGCATACAATCCAATCCAAACCTTCTCTGGCACAATCAACTGTCGTTTGGTCAAATTCTGCATTGTCTTATACCAGTCAATGTCGCATTTAGGCATTCCCAGAGTGCCTCCTACTGAACTGCAATACTGATGAGCTCTTTGATCAGCAGGTCTTTCAGAACTGTCAAATCTACGTAGAACGTTACTGCTGACGATTTTGTAGCAATGGCCACACAATGGCACACCACCCTGACAGTCAGAATTGCTGAAGGGACAGTGTTCTGTTTCATCCTGTCCATCTTCACACTCTATCCTCAGGTTACAGTCCAGGTGATGTTGAAAGCTGGAATAGTGATCCACTGAACAGTTAAACAAACCACTGGGTAGCTGTTGAGGTGTTTTCTCTTCAGGGTGAAAGGAGAAGAACAGTTGTAAACACTTCTTACCCAAACAGCCTGCTTCACAATAAACAATACGAACCCCGATTTTTGTAGCATTGTATACTTGAACTAGACGTCGATTGTGTTTATAATAAATTGTGATCTCTTCTATCAGAAAACTGTTGTTGCCATAAATTCTCAGATAGATGGTATTACCATCACATATAGACATTTCCACGCTGATCATGACTGCGTTTCCAGCTGGGATAGATATGATTTTCTCTGGCTTGTAAGAAACTATATACCTTTTATTTAAATCACCTCTCATATATCCAGATGATGATGACGTCATTACAACGCACAAGAGCGCATGAGGGATTGCTGGCACAGTGGGTGGTGGTTGCACGGTACGATTGTCTGGTTTTATGTTTTCCTTTTCTTGTGAAGCAAACCGACACAGAGGAATGGATATACATTTGAACATACAGGAAATGCTAGGAAGAACACAAATAAATCTGTAGAGACATAGTTCTACTCTTCCCCTGGCAAATTTGCATTGAATTGAGAAGTGTGATATTAACTTTTGTGTGAGTTTCATCAAGACATAGTGAGAATTGCTGAATTACACAACTATGCAAAATCGTAAATATTACAATAAAAATAGATGGTGTTCAAGTGAGGCACGTCTTCGTTGAGCATGACAGAATTTCAAGCTGGGATTGATATAACGATATTATTCTTTCAATACCAATAAGCCTTGTTAACATTATTTATGATACAACTAGATGATAGTGTCATCATTACAAGCATCAACAACCACGTAGATAGTGCGGCGTCCTATAATCATGTCTTTTCCCTTATGAAACAAATGGACAAGGAAGGTAATGTATGAATTCAGGTCAGAAAGAACAATGGAAAATGTAGATAAATATGTATGGTCCTGAAACGTTCTTTGTGACCCAATCAATGTCTGAAATCGTCAACATTTTTTATCATCCATGGTCTACAATTCCCACATACACTGGTATACACAAGTGGGAGTTTATGTGGATGCTCTTTTTATCTCTACACTTTTAGGGGGTTGGGGGCTTATGTTTTCATGAACCATTCACCTCGACATTGTATCAGGAACTTTACTGTGTGTATTTGATGTTCTACACGTGTATACACTAGAATGTAAAGCAGTAAATATCAGGCGAAAACATTTGCTAGCCTGGGATATCTGAAATATCAATCTCAGCATCCATAATACACCAGGAGATCTGAAATATCAACATCCATAATACACCAGGAGATCTGAAATATCAACATCCATAATACACCAGGAGATCTGAAATATCAACATCCATAATACACCAGGAGATCTGAAATATCAACATCCATAATACATCAGGAGATCTGAAATATCCATATCAATAACACACCAGGAGATCTGAAATATCAACATCCATAATACACCAGGAGATCTGAAATATCAACATCCATAATACACCAGGAGATCTGAAATATCAACATCCATAATACATCAGGAGATCTGAAATATCCACATCCATAACACACCAGGAGATATGAAATATCAACATCCATAACACCCCAAAAGATCTGAAATATCTACAGCCATAACACACCAGGAGATCTGAAATATCAACATCCATAATACACCAGGAGATCTGAAATATCAACATCCATAATACACCAGGAGATCTCAAATATCCACATCCATAATACACCAGGAGATCTCAAATATCCACATCCATAATACACCAGGAGATCTCAAATATCCACATCCATAACACACCAGGAGATCTGAAATATCCACATCAATAATACACCAGGAGACCTGAAATATCTACAGCCATAATACACCAGGAGATATCAAATATCCACATCCATAATACACCAGGAGATCTCAAATATCCACATCCATAACACACCAGGAGATCTGAAATATCCACATCCATAATACACCAGGAGATCTGAAATATCTACATCCATAACACACCAGGAGATCTCAAATATCCACATCCATAATACACCAGGAGATCTCAAATATCCACATCCATAATACACCAGGAGATCTGAAATATCAACATCCATAATACATCAGGAGATCTGAAATATCCATATCAATAACACACCAGGAGATCTGAAATATCAACATCCATAATACACCAGGAGATCTGAAATATCAACATCCATAATACACCAGGAGATCTGAAATATCAACATCCATAATACATCAGGAGATCTGAAATATCCACATCCATAACACACCAGGAGATATGAAATATCAACATCCATAACACCCAAAAGATCTGAAATATCTACAGCCATAACACACCAGGAGATCTGAAATATCAACATCCATAATACACCAGGAGATCTGAAATATCAACATCCATAATACACCAGGAGATCTCAAATATCCACATCCATAATACACCAGGAGATCTGAAATATCCACATCCATAATACACCAGGAGATCTGAAATATCCACATCAATAATACACCAGGAGACCTGAAATATCTACAGCCATAATACACCAGGAGATCTCAAATATCCACATCCATAATACACCAGGAGATCTCAAATATCCACATCCATAACACACCAGGAGATCTGAAATATCCACATCCATAATACACCAGGAGATCTGAAATATCCACATCCATAACACACCAGGAGATCTCAAATATCCACATCCATAATACACCAGGAGATCTCAAATATCCACATCCATAATACACCAGGAGATCTCAAATATCCACATCCATAACACACCAGGAGATCTCAAATATCCACATCCATAACACACCAGGAGATCTCAAATATCCACATCCATAACACACCAGGAGATCTGAAATAACCACATCAATAACACACCAGGGGATTTTAAATTTCTACATCCATAACACACCAGGGGATCTGAAATATCCATATCCATAACCCTCCAGGAGATCTGAAATATCCACAACCATAACACACCAGGGGATCTGAAATTTCAACATCCATAACACACCAGGAGATCTGAAATATCCACAGCCATACCATACAAAGGAGATCTGAAATATCCACAGCCATAACACACCAGGAGATCTGAAATATCCACATCCATAACATATCAGGAGATCTGAAATATCCACATCCATAATACACCAGGAGATCTGAAATATCCACATCCATAACATATCAGGAGATCTGAAATATCCACATCCATAACACACCAGGAGATCTGAAATATACATATCAATAACACACCAGGGGATCTGAAATATCCACATCCATAACACACCAGGAGATCTGAAATATCCACATCCATAACACACCAGGAGATCTGAAATATCCATATCAATAACACACCAGGGGATCTGAAATATCCACATCCATAACACACCAGGAGATCTGAAATATCCACATCCATAACACACCAGGAGATCTGAAATATCAACATTCATAACATACCAGGAGATCTGAAATATCCACATCCATATCATACAAAGGAGATCTGAAATATCCACATCCATAACACACCAGGAGATCTGAAATATCCACCTCCATAACATACCAGGAGATCTGAAATATCCACATACATACCATACCAGGAGATCTGAAATATCAACATCCATAACACACCAGATTTGAAATATCAACATCCATAACACACCAGGAGATCTGAAATATCCACATCCATAACACACCAGGAGATCTGAAATATCCACATCCATAACACACCAGGAGATCTGAAATATCCACATCCATAACACACCAGGAGATCTGAAATATCCACATCCATAACACACCAGGAGATCTGAAATATCCACCTCCATAACACACCAGGAGATCTGAAATATCCACATACATACCATACCAGGAGATCTGAAATATCAACATCCATAAACACCAGATTTGAAATATCAACATCCATAACACACCAGATTTGAAATATCCACATCCATAACACACCAGGAGATCTGAAATATCCACATCCATAACACACCAGGGGATTAGAAATATCCACATCTATAACACACCAGGGGATCTGAAATATCCACATCCATAACACACCAGGGGATCTGAAATATCCACATCCATAACACACTAGGGGATTAGAAATATCCACATCTATAACACACCAGGGGATCTGAAATATCCACATCCATAACACACCAGGGGATCTGAAATATCCACATCCATAACACACTAGGGGATCTGAAATGTCCACATCCAGAACACCCAGGGGATCTGAAATATCCACATCCATAATACACCAGGAGATCTGATATATCTACATCCATTATATGGGCTGTGTGTAGATCAACAAGTAATCGAGAGTTGCCTTCCTTGGCTACGGTACTTGACGGCCGTTGGTATGGACATCACGATGCGAACTTGAGAATCATGACAACCGTTGGCTTTAAAAATATGTGGAAAAGCTCAATCCAAAGGAGATATAAAGATACTGCTGAGATCTTGTGGATATTATCGAATTTATCCATATGAATTTCTTAAACAATCGTGGTCTGCGCACCCAAGCAATCTAAAGGGTATCGGGCATCGTGAACTTCATTTACGAGACGGGCGCTTACAATGAGGACGGATTCAAAGAGATGTCTGTTTTGTTTTTGCAGACTAGGGGAATATGGGCCCAAGGTTGCTTGTGATAATACTGCCCATTAGAGTAGTTTCATTTTGCATGTGCTGAACTGAAACCAACTCCAATGGGTTCATGGTGTTGCCCAGATTGTGCACTACAAAAAGACACTAATCACAAGAAGCAGAAAGTCATTTATTGATATGACCAAATACTTCGGCATGTGTGTGTGTGTGTGTGTGTGTGTGTGTGTGTTGTGTGTGTGTGTGTGGTGTGTGTGTGTGTGTGTGTGGGTGCATGGCATGCATCTGTGTGTGCATGCATGTGCATCTGTGTGTGTACGTGTGCGTGTGATCGAGTGTGCGTGTGTATATGTGTGTGTGCGTGCGTGTGTGTGTGTGTATTAGATGTTTTACATAAACTCACTCTTGTGTGTTTTTTACATTTGTTTCCACAGCTGTCAGTAAAAGACAGTTCAGTGTTTGTGATTGACGACTTTGTTTTGGTCTCACAACAGACATGGACTATGCAGAAACAAGCTTACAACTGAAAAACATAATACTGGTGCCATTTCTTTTTATGAAACAATGGGACGCATGTAAACAAGAGCACATGACACTATCATAATCAAATGCTGTTTTGCATTCTGCAGCATGATTAAAGCAGTATATCTAGCTGTTGAGAATTTTGTATTTTCTGCGAACCATTCTAATGGCATTCTCAACATGAAACTGTAAGTATGCTAGATTTAATGCATTCAGTAGAATTTGACTCTTTGTGAAAGCAAGAATTATTATTTCAGCCCCTTGCATGACAACTAGCTCTAATATATCAAAACCTGTCTGCCAAAATAATATGTGACCTCCCACCACGAAATCAGTCTTAACTCGCAGTCAGTCGAACAGCACTGGGAGCTGAAAAGGTGACTGAGGGTCTATCTGGGGTGTTTTGACTTTTTCTCAAAATTGATTTCTGTAGACTATAATCTATCCCCCACAGAAATGTTTTTCTTGAAAAAATATAATAAATCTATTTAAAATGGTATTTTAAAGCACTGATCGTAGCAGAAAGAACGCAATTTCCTAACAAAAGTACCTATTTTTGTCTTTTATTATGAACAGTAACCTGTACAGTACGCGCACATGTAATGTACTGACGGAAAGCTCTTTGGTGCATCTTTCAGATAATGACAGCTAAAATTAGAAACAAATTGGGTCAAAGCCACCAAGTAAAGAAATTTAAGGAAAGTGTGTAGGAGAGCACACAAAAACTTTACGAGGCCGTTTTCTCAAAATGGTCGTCATACAACTTAATGACTTTAAACATAAGTAACTTCTACATTATTTGAGTACAAGCTTTATTCAAGTACCAACATAATCAGCAGAATGTACACTTTCTAGTGATATGTATATCTCAAAATGCCCAAAATGCTAGTTAAGACTGATTTCGTGGTGGGAGGTCACAAATACATCTCATACATGATCAGGATCTGACCATAAAACTGTAAAAAAAATGTATGCGAATCTAATTGAAGGTTCGCTAGTGTACTAAAACATAAATGAGTTCACTGTATGCTGGACGAACTATATCAGCAAACAGTCCAGCGAATGGTAGGAACTATTTTTGACTGCAAGATTTCACTGACAACAATCGTGACTTTAACACTTGCAGCACTCTTTTTTCTTGAGCTAGTTGTTGTCGTTGACTTACAACCGTCCACATGTAAAGGACTGGATTGAGTGCAGCATGGAGTGGTAACAGGAAGACCACTGTGGCCATATAGAACTTGTCTGATATAGCAACATCACTTAAGAACATGATGCTGGACATACCTAGTGACAACCGGAAAACACAGTCCACTATGGTCATTTTTACCAGCAGTTGGACTGACGAGTAAAGCAATCTATTGGGGGAATCAAAAACGGTTTCATGTTTTGGTGTTAACGTAAAGATAATAACATGACCAGCCATAACCACTAAGCACAGAATAAAGTGAAATACCCCAGTAACTATAAACCATCTAAATTGTTTATTACAATTATAGCAATCAAATAAAGCCAGACGACACAGACCAGACTGACCATCAAGACCCCAATGTGACAGTCCAGGCAAGAAAGGTATCACTGACAACAAGGTTCCAACAAACCAAGTTGCTGCACAAGCCATGGCTGTTGACAGCTTATTGAAATTACATGCACACGTTTTGAAAGAAAGGATAACAACATAATCCAGTGTGATGCACCAGGTGATCAGAACTGAAACGTCACTGGACAAAATGGAAAGAAAACCAGCTATTTTGCACGTCATACTGTTCGTCCAATTTTCTTCAAACCGCATATAATCTCCATGAAATATTTCATTGGCTATGGTAATTATACAGGTGTGGATTCCCATACATATCTGAGCAAACAGCATATGACCAATACATAGGATGAAATTGTCTGTGAACATAGTTTTGGCTATTGGTAGCATCATAAAACAAACGATGTTTCCTATAATGGCAAGCACACTAACCAACCAAAAGTATAACCTGTACAGTTCTGTTGGTAACATTTTTGTGCATGATGAAAGCATAGGTTCTGGTGCTGAGCACTTTGTGTTAGTTGACACTCTTGGAAGTAAATTCTCACAACAAATTCTGTTGTTTGATGATAGGACAGATTTTAGGTGACGTAATTCTAAAAATAAATGGGAAAGAAAAGTGTTTAATGGGTTTCCCCTTATATCTAATTCCATAAGATTTGGTGTGCTTTTAAAGACAGTAGGCTCTATCATTTCGATGGCAGAAAATGATAGATTCAATCGAATTATATGAGGCAAGTACAAAACTGACTCACTGTCAAATACGTTTAGAAACGTTTCTGATAAGTCCACTTTCCATATTGCATAATGGACATCAAATACTTCATTTCTCAGTAATGACAAAGGATTATTAGCTAAAATAAGAGTTCTTATATTGAATAACTCTAAAAATAAGCTCATTTTGACTGTTCTCAGCTTGTTATTGGCCAGATCGATAAACTGTAAGTTTGACAGCTTCACGACTGGTATTTCACTCAATGAACAATGCGAGAGACTCACATAGACAAGATATACATTGGTACTGAGATTTGTCAGCTTCATTCCTGAGCCACTGGCATCCAGATAACGAAGCTGAGGGAAATGATCAACAGAGAAATGTTGATGACACAAGAAAGAGTGACCCTGACAAAGACAGCCATCAGGACAGCTCATGGAACACAACCATTCATCATCTCCCTGCCAGCACTGATTCCAGCCATCACAGAGATGATCTTCATGCACACACACTCTGGAAGCTTGACATCGATAAAAACCTGGACACATCACTGTCTCACAGCTTTGTTCATCTTCACCATAAGTACAGTCAGAAAATCTGTTACATCGGGTGTAGACAGGGAGACAGTACAACCAGTCAGCTGTACAACGATAATGAGTTTCAGGACAAGACTCGTCATCTTTCATGGCCTGTTGAGTAAAGTAACCTGTGCCATCCAGGTTGATGATAAGACTTTGCCTTTTGTCTGCCTCCTGACTGGCTGATGGTAGGTAACAACAGGACAACTGTCTTCATCATAATCGTCCAGACAATCTGTGTGTCCATTGCAATGTTGGCTGTGTAAAATACACTGTTCATTAGAGCACTGAACGCCATTACATGAAGGATGTTGACAGAATGACTCATCACTGTTGTCTGGGCAGTCCTTTCTGAAATCACATACCAGAGTGTAAGGGACTGTAGTAATGGCATCATCACATTTAAACATAGTAATCGCATATGGAATACTTTTTTCAGGAAGATCCAGTGATTGTCGCTTCTTAGCACTAGTGTTCAATAACGTACAACACTGCAAATACGTCAACTGTCCACAATGACTGTTGATATCACATGACAAAAACGTCTGTGTCATATGACCATTTGGACATTCAACAAAAGTCTGCTGTGTATGCGTAAACAAGCACAGAGAAGGGGGTAAAATGGTATACTCCATACTTCGCGTGAAAGTCAGGTTTTTTGATTGATATTTTGTTTCACACACGAGCTCATTGCTGCAGTCAGGTACTGGCTTTATTGTATGCTCTAGAGTCATTGAAGAAATGCACGTAAACATGACTGTTCTAGAAGGCCTGTATGGTTTCTCTTGAATGAAATGGTTGGTGTTATAGATCACTGTATTGTCAGACCATTTTCGAAATTTACTGTACATGTGGGGCACAACGTGCCAACCTGTAGTAAGACCTACTAATACATAAAATACATCATGGTTTTTAAACAAATGCCGAAAATCTTCTTGTTCACTTCTTATTTTGACTGTTGCTAGTAAACCATTCATTTTCAAACATGTACGTTCCGCTTTCTGACGATGAACCTTCAAACTTACTTCAACATATTTATAGCACTTGTGTCGTGAAGCCACCAACCCCTGACAACCAGGACTGCTGAAGGGACAGTGTTCTGTTTCATCAATTCCACATTCGCATTCCCGTTTTAGGTTACAGTGTAAATGGTACTGAAAACTGGAATAGTAATCTACAGAACAGTTAAACAAACCACTCGCTAGTCTTTGAGGGTGAAATGTATAAGAATGAAAGGAAAAGAGTACTTTCAGTTCGTAGTGACGACTCCAACTTGGAAAACTAAGATGAAATTGAAGACTTGATACAGGGAAAACTCTTGGTGATGGATTATGTTTACTGCACACACGTACAACACTCTGATGATCTGTGTTTGGTTTTCTGTAAATCACTTCTGTGCATGGTTCTTTCTCCAGTTTTTCATTCCTAGTTTGGTCATAACGTAATCTCTGAAAGCTAAGCATGATGACAAATCCAAGGGGAGCTTTCAAATCTTCACAAACATTGAGGAGGTAGTCGCTGCTATCATGCCTTGGCAACATAATATATCCAGAACTTTTCGATCGATATACTGTGTGAAACTGATGTTTTTTAACTAAACTGAAATCAATGTAAACTTCAGGACGATTATAGTGGAAGAATATAACGAAGTCTGTTTCAAAAACATCTACATGTAAAGAATGACGGTCACAAGTTATTTCATAATATGGAGTAGTCACTGATTCCATTTTCCACTGACTGGAATGACACCAGTATCCTAATCGATGAACACGATGACGTATCAACATGCCATCTGGTGCTATTATACAGAGTATGCAATAGACAGAAGAATTCTCACAAATCCCATACACAGCATATGATTTGCCTGGAGTGTAAAAGTCCAGACAATCTGAAATATTCTCCTGTCGTATTATAGCGCTGGCGTTGTTCAGTTTCAAGAGATATTCTACTCCTGGACAAATGTCACTGATGTTCAGAGGATTATTCATATTATTGATGTTGTTATTGTTTGTAATGGTACCCCTTGTGGTTATGTCTGCACAGAACAACAGACTGCAGTATTTCAACCTTAAATGCTGCAAACAATGAAAATGGTATCTGATATGATTTGGTCAATTCATACTTTACTCCTGGTTGTATAATACAGTGTGCATAATTAATCCACGATTTATTACACTGGAGAAACTGGATTGCTAATAAGAAGACGCACCTGGAACACAAACTGACACCTTTTGGAGACATAATATGCAATACGTAGGGATATCAATCAAATGAAACAAAGTGAAAACTCTTCTACAAAATATACAAAAGGCCTTGCTGACCTAAATAACAACGGACTAGCTCGAATCCCCACTTTTGTGATGACGGACTCATCTACAAGACAGGTAAAATGCATCAGAAAGAAACAAAGCAGTCCAAGAACAGTTGAACAACGTAGATCAGTGGTGTCATGAAACCAGATCAGCAATCAACCCCACCAAAGCACAGGTACTGTTCTGCGCCCTTGACAACTAAGCAGCGAGAAAAAAGGTCTCTCATTTACATCCTGAGGAACCAATATCGAACGCACAAACAACTTAGGCTACCTTGGCATCAGTTTCGATAGAATGCTAACCTTCAGAAAATCATGTGGAAACCACTACATTCAAATGTAAGAAAGGCCTTTCGATCCACGTCATCTCAACTATACCAAGCTGTAATACTGAGTATAATCGATCATGAACTGGGCCTCACTACGTTGTCACTGACATGTTACCTGTTGGCGACATCATCCTTGATGGTAGCCACTGATGCATGCCCCGTCAGGTGTTTCCACCCCTTCTGTCTACAGTCCTGCAGATTTCACAATTTCCACAACTTCGTCCACGTTGTCACAGACAAACCTGCTAAAGAATACAAAACGAAGCAATGAGAGTGATCCTCAGAATCACAAAAGACACACCCATGGAGACTATGCAATACCTGCTTGACCTTCCTTCAATACAGCGAGACACAAAATAGAACAAGTAAAGGCATATTTCAGGGCATTGGAAAACCCAGAAAACCCACTCCACCAGATCGTCGGAACAGCAAAAGGCAACAGACTCCAACGTGGAAAATCATGGATGTGACATGCAGAAGACTCCATTCAGCATGTGTGTCAACTGACCGAACTCAAAGGGACAACGAAATGGGAAAACACCCATATCAGTTTCAACGATCTGTACGAAATTATCATATCCAAAAGTCTAGGGAGACACTGTCGTGAATGGCCAGAAAGGAAAAATAAATGCAGAAATTCAGCTACTCATGGAGCAACTAAGCTGCAACCCCAAAGATGTAATCATATACACGGATGGCTCAGTTACCAACAACAAACCTGGATGGGGCTTCACTGTCAAACAGAATAGAAATACTATACATGAAGAAAACGCTATATATTATGTCACAACCTCCAGTCTAACGATGGAAACTGAGGCAGTCACATATGCACTAAATGTTTAACCTCACTGGATGATGACATGAAAGAAAGTCAAGCCTTCATCCTGACTGACTCGATTAATCTTCTTCAAAGAGTGCAGAATGGCACAAAGCAATGAACAGTATCAACCTAAAGATCTGTACATCTGCTGTTAAGGGAAATGAACGGACCAATAAACTTGCAGGCAATGCCACTACATCTCCATCTGGGAAAGTCTGAGGTACTTAGACGCTTTAAATCATATCTTCGTGAACAAAATGTGAGTCATCATACCATCGAACGTCGAACCCAGAAATGAATGGAGGAAGTGGCCAGAAATCCACTTATGAAAGGAAAAACAAGAGCTATCATTAACCAGATTAACATTGGTATCATCTCAAAAGTAACACTGCACAGACTCTTACAGCGTGGAATGGAAAGTACTTGGGCTTTTCCTGAAGCAGATAAAGAAATAGTGAAGAAAAGGAAAAGACAACTGGAGAACAAGCAAGTTTGCCAAACCGTCTGTGCGTATTTGTTGGCTGTTTGTTGGCTGTTATACAGAAACTCACATGAAAGAGGAGTAGGCATCGTAATGGACAGGGACAAATCAAAAGCAGTTAGGGGATACTGGGCTGTGTCCGGCAGAGTTTTGCTGGTTAAATTGGGTGGCAGGCCATTTGATATCAACATCATTCAGGTGTATGCAGCAACATCCGCAAGTGCTCAGGAAGACATCGACAACTTCTACGAAGTATTAGAGATGGCCAAGGTCCAATGTAAATCACACGAAGTTACAATAATGATGGGACAGTTTAATGCTAAAGTGGGACAGGATAGGGTGGAGGATATAGTTGGACCTCATGGCCTTGGTACACAAAATGAAAAGGGAGGTAAACTTGTAGAATGGGCACAGATGAATGAGTTCAAAGTAAGGAACACCTGGTTTGAGCAGCCTAATATAAGAAAATGGACTTGGATCAGAGTGACTACATCCTGGTCAATAACAGATTTAGAAATTCTTTTCTGTCAGCAAAAACACTACCAGGCACAGACTGCAACAGTGACCACAATCCTGTAGTGGGAAGATTTAGGCTGAATTAAAAGAAAAGGAAACAGACCAAAAGCAACATCAAACTAAATCTTGGACTCTTATAGACAGATGAAGTGATACGTAACAAAATTAACGTTTATGTTCAAAACAAATTCAGTGCTCTGGAAGACGTTGGTGACAGTGAGTAACAATGGACAAAGTTAAGAAATTCGATAAATGAAGCTTGTAAAAAAATCTCTAAAGTAGATAGAAAAGCAAAAAAGGACTGGATGACAAAAGATATTCTAGGCTTGATGGATGAACGAGGAAGGCAAAGAGAAACGAAGAGATAGACAGGAAGGTAAACAAAGAAATCAGGAGTAGATGCAGTGAAGCTAAGAAGCTTGGATGAAAACAGAATGCAAAGAAATAGAAGACCGACACAAAACGGATCCTCAGGATATGTACAGACGAATTGAAGAAATTGTCCACAGGAAAAATACATGCACATTAACTGGTTGCTTAAAATCGAAAGATGGTACGCTTCTCATGGAAAAAGACAAAATATTAGACAGATGGGGATAGTACGTACATTAAAGACCTTTTTGAAGAAGACAGAAACGAACGCATTGTAAAAAAGAACTTTGAAGGACCACCCATAATGAAAGATGAAGTTAGAGCAGCACCGAAAAAGATAAAACCAGGAAAAGCCCCAGGACCAGACAACATTACTACGGAGATGATTGAAACCCTGGAGGAATTTGGTATTGAAAGAAAACAGTCCTCCTAAATGAAATTTATGACACTGGAAAAATCCCCAAAGATATATCAAAATCAACTTTCATTGCCGCTCCAAAGAAGACAGGGGCTATAGAATGCAAACTCCATCGCACAATCAGCTTGATGACTCATGTAACAAAAA
Organism: Monoplex corrugatus; assembly: GCA_030674185.1. NCBI lineage: Eukaryota > Metazoa > Mollusca > Gastropoda > Littorinimorpha > Ranellidae > Monoplex > Monoplex corrugatus. Next base: position 10,674 of record JAPXFY010000136.1, on the reverse strand, counting down.
TCCTGTCAAGAATAATCATGATGAGGACAAGAAATAGAATCAAAAAGGAAATAGCAGAGGAACAGTGTGGATTTGTTGAAGGGAAAGAAACTGTTAATGCCATATACATGTACATCCTGAGAACTATCATAGAGAGGTCAATCGAGATGAATAAGGATTTATATTCATGCTTTGTTGATTATACCAAGGCTTTCGATCGGGTAAGACATGAAGAATTGATCAACCAAATAGAAAGACTCAATATTGATGGAAAAGATCTAGGAATAATCAGAAATATGTATTGGGAACAAACAGTGAGAATAGAAAACAATACAAACTGTTTCCAAAATATCAGAAGAGAAGTCAGACAGGGTTGGTTTTTGTCTCCAGATCTGTTTTCACTTTACAGCCAAAACATCATGAGAAACCTAGAGGAATACCCTGGATTAAAGGTTGGAGGAAAAATGATAGACAGCATTCGATACGCAGATGACACCGTGCTAATTGCAGAAAATGAAAGTGACCCACAAAACCTTGTGAATATACTTGAAATAGAAAGCAAAGGTAAAGGGTTAGAACAAAACAGGAAGAAGACTGATGTCATGGTGATCAGTAAAAAATTGAAATCCCGTCATGCAAAATTACAGCAAACGGCACAACCTTGAGACAGGTTGATAAGTTTAATTACCTGGGAACGATCATTTCACCAGACGGCAGATGCACATCATAAATAGCCAGCAGAATTGGCCAAGCCAAAACAGCATTCAAGAAGATGAAAAAGCTTCTTACCAACAAATGCCTATCAATTAATAATGTTGTATGATTGTGAGGCGTGGACAGTGAACAAGCAAAGCCAGAACAACATTGAGTCAGCCGAGATGTGGTTTCTTAGAAGAATGTTGAGAGTTCCATGGACACCAAAGAAAACAAAGAGATAGTCTTGATGGAGGCAAACACAAGAAGATCAATTGTAAGGAAGATTAGGAAAAGACAGGCAACATTTATAGGCCATTTATGAGGAAAGGGGAATTTGAGCACGTGGTCACAACAGGAAAGCTGGAGGGAAAGAGAGCACCGGGTAGACCCAGGAAGAAGATATTGGACGGACTTGCAAAGTGGCTGAAGACAAAGAGGGTGGAAGAGGTGCTTGAGGCAACAAGAGATAGAAACAGATGGAAGGCCATGATCGCCAACTCCATGTGGCAAGGCACTTGATGATGATATACAAATATGTCTGTAGGTTTGTCATGATATATATGTACGGGTGTTTTCTCTTTGCCGTTGTTGCTGCTGCTGTTGTTGTTGTTATAGCTGTTCTTGTTGGCAATCATGCTGTGTGGATATGGGTGTGTATGTATGAATGTATGTGTGTATGTCTGTGTGTGGGCATGTGGGTATATGCATGTATTTACTGTTATTTGTTATTTCCATCTCTTACCTGTTTATGTATCTACATACTCCTTTAATGTTACTTATTTATTCACCTACGTACTTACTTCTTATTCACTTACTTATTTACTTACTCACTTACTTACTTACTTACTTACTTCCTTACTTCCTTCCTTACTTACTTATTTATGATTAATTAAGAAAATATTGTCTTCACCTAGTTGATATACAGCTGAGCATTTGTGCGTTGACTGGGGGGGGGGGGGGGGGTCAGTCATGTGAGACGAGTTTATATGGAATAGTTAGTTTTGTTGTGATTCAGACCTTTAATTATTTATTTATTTACTTTATACACATTTCCTCTTTTGAAGGTAAGATACACAGATACACATGTCATTTACGTGACCAAGATTGTTCCAGTGAGAGCCTGATAAAATACCAGTAGAAAACATAGACTAGGTAAAACATAGTCTAGGTAGGGCCTTAGGACGTGGCCAGCTCATGGCTTTATGTGCAGGCTGAAGGCTTGTGCCATGATCACCATATGCATGACACTTGTGACGTTAGTGCATATCGATTTTGCTCAGAGCGCGGAGGAGTCGTCTTGGGAAACAAAAACTGAAAATGAAAACTCTTTCTTCAGAAATCCAGACACCCGCATCAAATGGACTATATCAGAAGGAAAAAAGGATGCTGAGAAAATGAATGAAGCTTGTTTAAGAATTGAGAATCAAGTGTTAGGGAAACTATGGAAAGACCTCAAAGTGAAACATAGCGCCCTTAGCAAAGCAGAATAAGCAAGAAGGAGAAGGAGTAAACAGAAGAAGACTCAACAAAGTGGACAACTATGTTCTGGAACAGCTTCTCAGGAAAACATGTCTGATCCGTAGAGCCAGACAGCACTTGAAATCCAGGATCTGATTCAGACTGCAATGCCAGACAAAACGTTTAATAACAAGCCACCAACACTGGGTGAAGTCAAGAAAGTGGAGAGAGCTAGAGCCAAACATCACGTGGGCCAGGTGGAATATCATATCTATTATATAAGACATTTTCCAGTGTCCTCGAGTAGCTCCGTAGTCTGATAAGATCAGCATGGAAGAAGATGGAGATCAGCAACCAACAGACGATAGCTGATGGAGTGTACATGTAAAACAACAGCACTCAGTAACGTCAAAAAGAAAAACAAATTCTCTGTCATGACAGCAAGACTGACCAAATACCTAATGGTAAATTGGAATATGGATTTGTCAGTCCAAAACAGTGGCGAATCAAGAGTGTTCAGATCTGTGGAGCATGCCACGTTGATCTGGGAAGTAATCCAAAAAGCCAGAACAAAGAGGAGTGACCTCCACGTGATATGGCTTGATCTGGTGTATATATATGGATCAGTCCCGCACAAGATGATTCAACTGGTTCTCGAGATATATCATATCCCAAAGAACATCTGAGAAATGCTGACGAAGTATGTTCATGGCTTCTGAATGCAGTTATCTACAAAAAGAATACACTACAGACTGGATCAAGTTGCAAGTAGGCATAGCCAGGAGCTGTGTAATTTCTCCAGTACTGTTCGTGTTAGCAATAGAATCATCTTGAAAACAGCAGTGAGAGCTTCAGGCCCAACTGACACCAGAAACGGATAGCAAATGCCCCTTCTAAAAGCCTTCATGGATGACACAGCATTGCTTTCTACAAAAGAAGAGGAGATACGCGGATCCTGAAGCAGTTGGACAATTTGTCGCTTCATTTAAATGATTTTCAAACCAACAGACGCATGAATCCTGACACTGAAGAAAGGTAAAGTAGACAACACATTGACATTTACATGTATTGTGTCAATCCAGTCCATTCCAACAGTGACAGAAGACCCGATAAAAACCATGAAAGGTGGTGTTATGACTCCCTGAAAGATACACAAAGTGGTAAGATACAAGATACAAGATACAAGAATTTTATTTAGCCCAAAGCATCACAATGGGAAATTGTTTTGGCATTCGCATTAAAATATATATAGGCACAAGAACGCATAAACACATGTACACACATACTCTTACTCTCTCTCACTCTCTCTTTCACCCCTCTCTCACCCTCTTCCTCCCCTCATCTCTCTCCCCCTCCCTCTTTGTCGAAACAATATCAAAGATAATGACTAAATCTAAATATGTACGGTTAAAAAAGCACATCATAAGAGTCAGATGCCTTGGTCAGGACTTTTAACAATGGACAAAAAGGGCAATACTCGTTGAAAAACAACTTTGGTAGGTATAGAAAAAATTTGATTAAAGATGCAACGCGATATGCACAAAAATCAAAATGAGTTAAATACAATAAAATGAGTATGTAGACTAAGAGGACAAGGTTAAACAAGAGAAGAACAAGAACAAGATTTTATTTTAGCCCAGTGCTCAGACACGTGGAAAATGTTTTGGCTATGCATACAATCACACTCATGCCTCACAACAATTACAATGTTCAACATCATAAAAGACAAATTCGTCGGTCATCCACGGAATTGAAGAAACACACGCACACAACACACACACTACTCTCACGCCAAGGCGCCCATATCCAAGCCACCTTAGCCCTGCCAACTAATTAATCTAACAGCACGCATCTGTCTTTCCCTTCCCCTCTCCACACCACCCTCACCCATCCAGTGGTGGGCCACAGGCACACATTGAAGTATAGGCTTACAGATTGACCTAGATTCGACTAGGCCTACTCTGTGCCAGTATCAGTCACTTCCTACACTCAGTCCCTCCTGAAAGATCGTAGCAGTTACAAAGCACTGCTGTAGAGTGGTGGACTCTGGTCAAACCTGCCTGGCTAAAAATACAAGATACAAGACACAATATTCTATTTAGCCCAGAACATCACAATGGTAAATTCTTTTGGCATTCGCATTAAAATACATACAGGAACAAGAACGCATAAACAAATGTACACATATACTCTCACTCTCTCTCATCCCTCTCTCACCCTCTCCCTCCCCTCATCTCTCTCCCCCTCCCTCGTTGTCGAACACAATATCAAAGATTATGACTAATTCTAAAAATGTACGGTTAAAAAAGCACATCATAAGTCAGATGACTTGGTTAGGACTTTTAACAATGGACAAAAAGGGCAATACTCATTGAAAAACAACTTTGGTAGGTATAGAAAAATTTGATTAAAGATGCAATGCAATATGCGCATTAAAATCAAATTGAGGTAAATACATTAAAATGAGTATGTAGACTAAGAGGACAAGGTTAAACTTTTTAAGTCAGCCGACAGAAACACATATACAAGCAACAGCTGACCCCCCATCCCCCCACACACCCCCCCACACACACACACACACACACACACACACACACACACCACCCCTCGCGCACGCATGTGCGCGGAGTCAACACACACACATACACATACACATGCACACGCACGCACCCACACACCCTCTCTATACCCTCTCTCACATACAACCCCGCAATGCTATGCACACAATGTTTGCTCCAACATAAGTCAATTGTACACATCCGCACGCTCTCTCCTCTGCTCATCCTTAACTCCAAAGTCCCGGCACATCTCATGTGAACAAGTCTAAGTAGGGACAGTGTCACGGGCCGCCTTCACATAGAAGCTGTTGCTTAACCGGCTTGTCCTGGCCTTAAAGGACCTGAATCGTTTACCGGAAGGGAGGGGGGAGAAGAAAGAATTTGCCGGATGGTCCTCGTTGGCCACGATAGATTTGACCTTCTTTTTCATTCTTCTAAGATAGATGGACTCAAGGGGCTCCAAAGTGGACCCAATATTTTTCGAGGTGGTCCGGACAACTCTATTGAGCCTCTCCCTCTCGGCTGCGGGGAGGGCGCCGTACCAGGCAGTGATCGAAAAGGTCAGAACGCTCTCTATCACCGCCCAGTAGAACTGCACAAGTATATTTTGACCAACACTGAACTTTTTGAGTTGGCGGAGGAAGAACAGTCTTTGTTGGGATTTTGACACAATGTTGCTGGTGTTTTCCTCCCACTTCAACGAGCTTGATACTGTCGTATCTAGAATCTTGAATGTGTCTACAGCTTCTAAGGACTCTCCCTTAATCACAAGGGGAGTGACAGGGGTCTTGGATCTTCTGGTGTCCACAATCAATTCCTTAGTTTTAACAGCATTTAATTCCAGATTGTTACTGTCACACCATCAATAAGTTTCTGTATTTCGTTGAAGTATGCGGATTCGTCGCCGTTGTTGATCAGGCCCTCTACCGTGGTATCATCGGAGAACTTAAAGTACTTGACCGTGTCACTTGATGAGCGGCAATCGTTCGTGTACAGAGTGAACAAAAGGGGCGACAAGACACAGCCCTGAGGAGCACCAGTGCTCAGAGTGAGGGGGGAGAAATGGATGCCGTTCACTTTCACGACCTGTTTCCTGTTGGATAGAAAGTCTGTGATCCACATGCACATTTGGGGTCTGATGTTGAGGTTTGAGAGTTTTGTGTGTAGTTTAGCTGGGATGATTGTGTTAAAAGCTGAGCTAAAATCGACAAAGAGAATGCGTGCGTATGTTTTGGGAGAGTCAAGGTGTTGTAGGAGGTAGTGCATGAGAAGAGAGACCGCATCGTCCACTAAGGAAATCAAGCAAATGGCAGAATGTTTACAGGTAATAGATCGCTGTGGGCTTCTTGGCAAATACAAATATTGGTGCCTGTTGTTCATGCTGATTCCAAACCTTCTCTGACCTCTCTGTTGATATACGATATCTGTGCTAGTACAATGGGACCAATGAAGGCCAAAATCAACAAATGCACAAGGGAATGTCTTGGTGTGCCATCAAGGCTCACCAACGTTGTGTTCTATTATTGCCAGGCAAAGCTAAAGCCACCCTTAAAATCCACTGTGATGAAGTACAAGATGGGAAAGGTCAGGCTTCTTAGTGTGCTTGAAGATATGAGAGACAATGTTGTAAATAAACATAGCCCAAGCTGAGGACTGGGAGAGTATGGAAAGTCCAGGAGACACTGGTCACAGCGAAGAAAAGTCTCATGGTCAGAGAAATAACAGGCACACACATATCGATAGGCAGTGAAGGGATCAACAAAAATGGAATGGTGGTCATAGGTCAATGGAAAGGTAAAAAGAGATATGATGCTTTCAATTTATCAGACTCTGTAAGATGTTTTCGTTTTCACCTTCTTGTATCCTTTGACCCAGGCATGGGCCCTTGGTGCACTACAGATAACTTCTTGACTATTTTCTTCAACCTCTCTAGGTTCGTTGTAGCTACTTAGGAGAAGTAGAAGTAGTAGCAGCAGTAGTAGTAGTAGTACTAGTAGTGATAATATAATTGTTTAATTATTACTATTACTATTATCAATAGTTTTATTGTTACCATATTATCATATGTCATGCAGAACGATTATCAAGTGAATAGAATTGTGGCAAATGTCTTAAGTCTTCATTTTGGAATGTGACGATGAAACTAAAAGTTATATTGCCTCAAGAATCCATTTCACCAACTGAAAAATGGTGCCAAATCTCGAGTTTTACTATGAAACGCTTAGAATTAGGCACCACTGTTATTTTAAATTCTTTGCTGAAATGAATGACGTTCCTACTTCTACAGTTTGAGGCTGTTTGATTGTCTCTTCCAACAGATATATATTAACTTTAGATAAGCGTATTTTATCAGCGAATATAAACGTATGTATGTGTGTATGTATGTATGTTTGTATGCATGTATGCATGTATGCATGTATGCATGCATGTATGCTTGTATGCTTGTAGGTGTGTATGCATGTATGTATGCATGTATGCAATCAAGTATGTTTGTTTGCTTGTGTGCTTGTATGTGTGTATGTATGTATGTGTACATGTATGTATGCATGCATGTATGTATGTATGTATGTATGTATGTATGTATGATGTATGTATGTATGATGTGTGTGTATGTATCTGTCACATTTCACAATTATTTATTTCTCACATATTTGTAAGATTCAGGCCTTACTTACAATTTACTTAACACTGCCAAAAGTGAATTGTCTCTCAAACAACTGACAGTAAAACTGTCTTACTGGAGATTACATTAGCGTGGAAGGTACAAAATGTATCACATTAGGCTATCCTGTATGAACTGTCAGGAACAAGGTGACAACAGATCTATGGAACATAAACTGGAAAACATCAGACCCGGATATCCAGGCCATTTGATTGATATATTTCCTACTCATGGTTAGACTGCTTCTTGGATATTCTGTTTTAACTGGTTATTGTTTTTGGAAACCAAACTCCTGAATGCCTCTTCTTCAAAAAACTCTTTACAACCATAAATCATCTCCTTGGCACACGAAAAGATTTACCCCTCCCAACAAAACACACTACTGAAGTACTCCCATCTGTATTCTACAAGTACTTCACCTCCAAAATACAAACTCTTCGTGACAGGCTTGACAAGACAGCCTGTTAACCCTGCCCACCTGACCCTTCCTTCTCTGGCACACCTCTTACTACTTTTACCCCAGTCTCACAAGAAGAAATTCTCAACACAATCAGATCCATGTCGTTCAAAATCTGCGAACTGGATCCTCTTCCAGGTTCTCTCTACTCCGACTGTCTCCCTACTCTCCTCCCATTCATCACTGACATCATCAACACTTCTCTTCAAACTGGAACTGTCCCGGATTCTTTCAAGTCTGCTATCGTTCACCTTCTCCTCAAGAAATACAATTAGATCCTAATGAATGAAAAACTACTGGACTATTTCTAATCTCTCTTTCTTGTCAAAACTCCTTAAAAGTTGTCCTCAACCAGCTGAACTCTCACCCTGTTTGCCAACAATCTCCTCAATCCTTTCCAGTCAGCCTACCACCAGTGCCACAGCACTGAAAACTGCCCTACTACACATTCTCAACAATCTCCTCCTGCAACTGATACTGGCAAAGTCTCTCCCCAGACTCTCATTTCCATACTTCCTTGTTATCTGCTTACACTGCTCTCTCCTGGTTCACTTCATATCTATGAAACAGAAAACTCATCAATGGCACTTACTCTCAACCTCATACCTGACCTGTGGTGTTCCACAAGGATCTGTCCTTGGCCCTGTTCTTTTCACTCTTTACATCTCCCCCCTGTCCACCATCATCAACTCCACTCTATAAAACAACCATTTCTATGCTGATGACACCCACTTCAAGACAGTGACTCACCTGACAATGTACAGCGCCTCTTGACTCGCACCACTGACTGTTACTCGGACATTAAGAACTGGATGACATACAATAAACTTCAGCTTAACGACGACAAGACAAGCTATCCTCATTGGCACCCATCAGAAACTTTCTAACTGCCTCCTCTTTCTCTCCCGTTATGTAACACAATCATCCCAATTTCTGATTCACTAAGAACCTTGGTGTCTACCATTGACTCTACCCTCTCCATGAACAACTTTGTTTCTCAAACTGCCAGATCTTGCTACTATCACCTCCATTGTATAAGCCTGATCAGGAAGTATCTTTCTGTCGAAACAACTGAAAACTCGTTCTCTCCTTCATAATGTCTGCATTGACTATTGCAATTCACTCCTGTCTGGTCTTCCTGCCTCCACCATTCACATCCTACAGGCATTCAAAACAATGCTGCACCCTTGTACTCAAAAAGAAAAAAGCTGACCACATCTCCCCTCTCCTGGCACAACTTCACTGGCTCCCTGTATCAAAGCGCATACAGTACAAACTAGACACCATCTGCTACAAAAGCCTTAATAACGCAGCCTGCCTCCGATCCTCTGACTTTTTCGCTTTTCCACGCACTAAGCTCAATACCTATGGTCCACGAGCCTTCTCTGTTTCTGGTCCATTCTCCTGGAAAAAACTTCCTCTCTCAGTCCTTCACAACCTGCTTTTGTCTCCTTCAAGTCCGCTCTCTAAACTCACCTTTTCTCCTCTGCATAAAATCCTGACCTCACTCAACCCCCACCGCAGCCTGTCTCCACTAGGTGTGGAATTACATTGTAATATATATTTGTATGTAATATGTCTTCTATAATTTTCCATGCTTTTCTTCTTTTTCCCCATTCATAGCCATGTGTATGTGTGTGTGTGCGTGTGTGAGTGTGTGTGCATGCGTGCGTATGTGTATGTTCAGCGCTTAGATTTATTTTTATCAAGATATTGCGCTACACAAATATTGTAATTATCTATTATTATAAAATTATACATGACGAGAAATTTTCATCTAAATGAAAAACGACAAAACAAAAGGCAAAAAATAAACTTCCTCCACCTGTGCTTATTGCTAAAAGAAGTGTCAAAAATGTTTCATTTAAAGCCATTTACAGCTGGGTTATTATTTGAATAATCATGATGACAGCTTTTCTTTCTAGTTAATAGAATATTTCAATTATATTACAATATAACGTGACACACTGAGTTGATTACTTGAAACTGGTGCTGACACTATGGAGGATTACAATGACGACATCTTCTAGACAGATAATCTTGCATATGAAATATGGTTGTCTTGACAGTGCACATCTGACGTACCTAATCTGGCAAAATACATCATGGATTGCTACACAACATTATGTTTCTCAAGGTAAGTACTGATTCAAGTTTCAATCAGTTACAACCGTTTCATGGTCTATCCCCTATATCAGATGAATGGAAGAACAAAGTGGCAATGAAATCAAAGGTGGACAGTTATACATGAAAGGACAGGCAGAACTATTAATTACGCACGCATGCCAACAGTCAGAATTCAATGGGATAAAACCACAAGAAATCTTTGGTGGAAGAAAATGTAAATTGATGGAATACTAGCAGATTTCAGAAGAGGGCGATCAACTTTTGATCATATGCTCACAGTACATGCAGGCCATAGAGAAACCAGATGCAACATAAGCAAAATTGTGCATTCGTGGATTTCCGTAAAGCGTACGATACTGTACACAAACCACTGTAGCATTTGTTCAATGAAAAATGGTATGTGGTATAGAAGGTGCAGAAAGATAAAATATTTATCGCAATTGTCAAGTATGTCTGTGTATTGGCTACTTAACAAACTGCATCAGTGTATCCATGGTCTAAGGTAAGTTTTTATATCAAGTCTGATTTTTCATTCTTCCTTTTCGTAAAATGGAGAATATTTCCTCAATCCATTTCATTTTCTGATTTGATTTAAGTGCGTTTAGCTTGCTTCATGTGTTTGAATAGCACTTTTTTAAGGTTTATCGTACTTGATTTTGTCGACATTTTGAAAGGGTATTTCCATATATTTTTTTTTCTAGATTATTTAATTTGATTAACTGTTTAAGTGTATGGAC